>VZTJ01002253.1:2153999-2317364 GCA_013397795.1 Orthonyx spaldingii | reverse complement strand
TTTTTTTTTTTTTTTTGTAGATCCCATTGCTTGTATTTAAAATTTAAGCAGTATTTTGCACTTCTTTGGTTGTTTTTCACATGTCCAGAGTTTTAGCTCTGGCTGTGGATGGTCCATTTGTAGCTGAGTTTCCTTTCAGTATCTGGCATCATGTGGTGGTCAGTAATTACTCAGCCCTTACAATGCTTGCACTTTGTGTTATTTTGAGATGTATTATCTTGCTTCTGGCTCTATATACATGTTATTCTTTGGTCAGGGTGTTGAAGCTGGTATCTGGCTTACTACACAGCCTTTGAGCACTACTTATTGCTGGGAGACCTTCAAAAGCAAGAGTTTTGGGTCAACTGATTACCTGCGTTACTACTTCTGGGGAAAAAGAACCCAAAAAGCCCTACTCTTCTGTGTAGTTTTGAGCTGGACTGAAGGGATGACATAGAAATCTTTCCTCATTTGGTTGCTGTTGAATAAGTTACATCATACTCACCTCAAGGCTGATTCCTATTCTCAGTGAAGTCCGACTTGGTGCTGTGAGAGAGACCCTGGTATCCTGGGGAGCTAAAGGTTGAGTAGTTGAGGAATAAAAAATAATGTTCTTCCATGTCTTCACACACAGACTAAATGAAAAGTTTTAAACGTGTCAGCTTAAATAACATTAAAGCTCCTAGTTCTGCCACTTTTACCTGCACAGATCCTCCTTTTTGGTTATAAACACCTTCAGGAATGTTCTTTTTGAGTAATCAAGAATGGCCTAGTAGTAGTTTGTTCTGGTAATTTCTGTCTTAGGTAAGCACATGGGATATACATATATTTATATGAAGTATGTAGAAAATGCTTAGAGAAATTTATATCTATATCTCTCAAAGAATTTTTGATTTTCAGGAAAGCCAAGACATAGAATGAGGTAGCTAGTAAGATTACTGGCTAGTTTCATTGCAGTACACCTTTTTGTTCCACAAAGATCAATATATTTCTCTCTCTGCTAGTTTTCATGATATAAATAAAATTTTTACACTCCATATTAAGAAAGGGATGATAATCAAAAGAACCCAAACAACTCCAACCCCTAGATGTTAGGAATTCTTCTATTTAGCATGGATTTTACTGGTTTACACAGCACCATATTTCAGTGTATTGTTTGGTTTGCTGCATTGAGGATACCACTACATAAACAGATACTCCATGAGATCTCTTAAAGTGGCAGACAAGGTACACTTGCACGAGAACTCTGCAATGTCTGTACTATCTGTTCATATTATAGATTTAATGTGAGAATGTGACTGAATTGTAATGGTGAAAGGTATTTCAGTAGGGCTTCTTTTTTTATACTTTGGGACTTATTTTACATCTGTTCTGATGTTGGTAACAACTATGGGTGAGACCCATCTAAGGAAACAATGAAAACTGCAATCCTACCTGTTAATCTGGTTTACTCTGGTTTTGTATATTAATCCACATTTGTTTCACTTGGCTAAACACTGAAACATGACTGATATTTTTTCCCTGAAGTCTGTCTTCCTGGAGTCTACCATGAAGATAGACTTTCGGTTCACTTTGCAACAATGCCAGCTGCTCCTTTCAAACAGGTTTATTTTTTTCTCCTTTGCTATGAAAGGATGAACCTTGCAGAGTACCTATAAACAAGAGAGTTAGAGAAAACAATGTAACAAGTAGAAATTACCAAATTGTCATTTCCTTGAAAAAGAAAATCTAGACAAAGATTATACTCATTACTCGGAAGCTCTTTTCAGTCACAAAAGCATTAGAAAAGATATTTATAGCTGACCTTTGAAGATTTATAATTCCTTTCAGTACAGAAGTATAGAATTTTGTACTAAATATTTTATTACATTCTTATAAAAAGTATGTGTCATTTATAACAGAAGTTCTAAGACACTTTTTAGAAGACCACTAAAGTAACATCACAGCATGTGAACAATTTTTGTTATTTAAAAAAGTCCTCTGACAATATTTTTAGTCCATATAAGGTAGAAGGTAAAATATTATAAATAAATAAAATAAATAAATAAATGTCATACATTACTGAGCTTGAACTATGTACTTTTACTGCATAACAAATTTCTTCCTGTTATCCTGAGGGAAGTAATTTTTTCCATTTCTTACAAAAGAATGGTTTCAAAGGTTTGAAAGAAAGGTTGGAAGCAAAAAACTATAAAATAATCATTGTTTCTGAATAACAGCCAAAAAAAAAATCTATTTTTAAAAAGTACTATAAAAGACTCCTTTTTCAAAGGTGAACTTTCTTTCTGTGTGTTTCATATTCTTCCCTAGCTGAACCTGCTTTTCTGAAAGCACATATTGCAGGCTGCAAATCTGCAAATACATATGAATGACTGTGCTCACAGTAACCAACCCCATTTTAGTATGGGCTGGTTACTCAACATAGATAAAATTATAGTCATTAGGCTATGTAATATTTTATCAATATCCCACATACATTTACCTCAGAGTTCAGGTAGCTATAAAGTTAAAAAAAAAAACAAACCAAAAGCCCACAAACATTACATTAGATTTACTAGGTGCCTTAGGAAGTTTCACTGACTCAATGATTGGTATATTACTATCTTTTTAGGTATATTAGTCTTCTATGGTATAAAGAAATGCTTTTTAAAACACTAAAACATTATAATAAATTGTTCACTTCCTGGTAATTATTTTAATGTTACCAAAAGTATTTCCAGATATTTTAACTATATTTTCTGACAAAATATCTATTACAGAGAAAATCTATAGCAGTGTTATGCACAAACAGTGGCTCCAGCTCTTGAACTGAAAGAAATACACTTCATTAGCAGTCCTGAAACTGAAACTTGCAGTGAAATGACCTGCCCCTTTCCTGTTCTCTGTGTGGCCAGAACACTGCAGAATACAGTGTCTATATTTTAAAGTTATAGATTAAACACAAAAATTGTATATCTAGTTCTGTAATTTTCTGAAGAATTATTATTTTCTAATTTGTGATTGTGAAGCCAAGCATATTTAATCTAGTGGAAGGTGTATCAGTCCATACAGCCTTAACCACAGAACTACACCACCTCTGTGTTTCTGCCTTCTTTTTCATCATACAGAATTGGCTGAAAATTCATTGTCACCATAGTATTTTCCAAATCAAAAAAATCTTTCATTGAAATTAGTAATTTTTTCTTCTACAGATTTATTTATGTTTTTGAGGTGATTTTGTTTGCTTGTTTGTTTTTGGTTTTGTTTTTCTAGGGCATTTTAAAAGGAATATAGCAAATGAGAGAATGGCATTTTGGAATCATTTTTTATTTCCCATATTAATGGCTTTCTGAAAGGGAAAGTTGTTCTGAAAGAACAAACAAGTGCAAATTAAATTCTGTGAAATTATAAAAATGAAACCACAGATGTTGTTATTTCATGGTGGTGAGGAGCACACAGCTCCACTAGAAAACAACATAAGAGGGTAGAGTTGGGACTATTGGTTGAAACTTGTCCTGTAGGTTTCAGTGGTCATAATTGAAAACCACAAAATCCAGTTAGCTCTTTCAGGCTGAAAAAAAAATCAACACATTCTTTAAATCAGGATTACAGTGATGTATACACACCATGGGACTGGGGAGATACCTGCATGTTCTTTAAGAGACTCGACACTCCTGCCACTTTATATCTGTCTCAGTCCAAATACAATTTTCAGTGGTGAAGAAACTGTTCATCTCAAAAAGGTAACTAATCCCATAGGCAATGTGTTTATTAGAGGCAAGCATGCAAAAGCATGATAGTTGCCTTTAGGAACTGTAGACATGGATCAATGCAGCTGGTGGCCTGTTTTACAGTTGGGCCAAGGTCAGAAGGTGCAGATCCTCAGAATCAAGGCCTTGTTACTGGTGTCAGGTATCTACCTTTGAACCTTCCTAACATCTGAACTTTACGTACTCAATCTCTTTCATGCAGCTTTTATCACCAGTTTATTAGCATTTAATTAGGAGCATGCAAATAAGGACTACTTCATTTTGGGGGCTGTACTGAAAAAATTGAGGGGAGAAGAAAGTCACAGGGACGGTACAGTGGAGACAAGCTTTCAGTCTATCAGTGTCTTAATTCTCTCTCTCTCTCTCACCTCACAGATCATGCTGATGTGCTATTACTCCAGTCCTCTCCCCCTCTTTTTCTTCTGACTCCTAAATCACTTCCATGTTTGGCTGGGCACGTAGCAGCTCATGCAGAGGCTGGCTTAGTCCATGTATACACTGCCTGCAAAACAGGAAACTGCTGCAGTTACACTGTCTTGCTTTAAATAGGGACATACTATTTAATCTGCGTTCTTCAAGCACCTCTCAATTAGAAGACACATTTGTAGAATTCATATCTTTAAATTTGTATTTTGATATAGTCATGGGATGAAAAGCTATTAGAAGATGTAGAGTACAGATGTCAATTGACAGTACTGTTACTTAAAACCAATTTACTTAGAAAATCAGAATAAAATTAACGTGGGAGGACTCAGGATAGAAACTGGGACATATGAAAAGTTTCTTAGGGGAAAAAGAGCAAAATTCAATTAGCTTGTAAAGCATTCTTTTATGTTGTTCAGGTCAAGTGAAGTAGTTGAATTGAAACTAAATGTATGATTTCTGGGTTTATAAGATGGTTTCACATCCTATAATTGTTTCTGTTTCAAAACAAATACATAGTTCTTAAACAAAAATAACAATAATTCTTGTAGCAAATGTCTGAAGTACTTGATTCCCCCTCTAATTTCTGGTGTTTCATTATTTTTTCAACAGATCTACTATGTATTCAATTTCCTTGTTTAACTTCTTGTAGCATTTAGATTTGAAAGTGTTATAATCATTTCAGGCATGACATTATCCTGGCATAGATCATTTACATGAACATTTTTTGGTGATTTATGAGAAATACTATATTTGTGATGATAATGTCTTTTGACTTAATCCTAATAAGAATTGCCTGCTTATTTTGGGAATAGGTCTCTCAAATCTTCCAGTCTCTTGCTTGTAATGATTTGTCTTGATCTGTCCTCTTAACCCAACCTGCCTCTTCTGTTCTTCCACTGCTCATCTGTCTGTTGGCAGAGACAGAGAGATATGAAAGGCAAGAAGATCGAATTAGCCATGACCATGGAAAGTAGGTCAGAAAGCAGTGATAGATTTCTAGTGTTTTTTGGCTGGCAAGTTATCCAACTGTAAAAACCTTTTAGTATTAGTTTTTGGGCTAATTAATTTTTTAGGCAAAAATCAACCCCCTAGTTTAATTACCGATTTTTTCACATTTTGATTTTCATTTGTTTTCTTTGACTTGGAGAAATCATCAAAGCTGTACATAAACAGGGAAAAATACATATAGCTGGGATTTCCCCTCCCGTACACCAATGACGTTATTCCTGAAGATTGTTGAGTTCGTTACCCGTTAAACCAAATCCCTTCCTGTCTTTTCTCCTTAAATGATTTTAAATATAAAAGAGTAATATTTTTTCTGTTCATGAACTCCTATTACAACAGATGATTACACAAAATTGAAAAGCACTCATTTAATGTGGAAAGGTGAAGATATTAATCTTGCCTTGAGTGGTTTCAATAACCCTTTTCTTTCCTAATGTCCTCTCCTTGTGCACTGAAAGACTTCAGCCAGCTTCAATAGCCCCATGCTTATGCATGATCTTTCAGTAGGGAATTAGCAGGGTTGCTTAGGAAAACAGCACAAATAAATAACTCTCACAGTTGGAAGATGAGTAGCACACAGGGAATAATCATTGGAAAAAATTTAGCATCAAGTTAATAACTGCAAGAAGCAAAGACATTTTAATCCATAACTTCTGGTTATTTGAAAGGACTAGTGTCCCAAACTTTCCAGCAAATCTATTTAGGACTGGGCATCAAAAATATTAATCAAACACTGAAATAAATTCCACGATTTTCAGTGTTAGAAGAAGTAGCTCTGATTTTCTGTGCTGAATTACCAGTTCAGGCTTGATTTGTGGCCACTGTCACAAGCGATATTTCCTCGGCACTGCAAACTGTAAAATGGGTAAATTGCTGTCATTAAGTAATTGTACTCCCTTGGTGACCAAGGCAGCCAGTTTCTAACCTACTGTAGTCCTGTGCCCACTCGCAGCTCTGTGTGATGTGCCCTGCCAGGTTCAGGGATAGGAGATTTTTCTGCTAGAATTCGCAAAAAACCATCACTTGCTTTGCTCAGGATAAATAAACAGTCATTGATCTGCCCTGGATTCAAAAGGAGAGTGCACACAAGGCAATTTCTGCCTCTTTCAAACTGCCTTTTGAGACAGTGGGCGCTTGTGAGATATTTTAAAGTGACAGAGCAGCAAAAAAGTGGAAAGGCTCCTGGGTTGTTCCTGACAGGTTTGTGTTCCATTCCTGAGCCAGTGTCCTCATTACCCAGGAAAGCAAGACACAAGGGATCTCTGCCAGGCATCTGCTTGGATTGTCAGGTTGTTAGCAGAATTTTGGGTGCTGTTTTTTACAGTTATCGAAGAGTTCCATTATGCATTTATTTCTTTATTTATTTTTAATTTGTGAAGGAGATTAAATGATTCTCCTTTGAAGCAGTTTATGTTTGAAGTGTATGTTTTAGAGTGTGGTTAGAGAAGATGGGCATGTACTTTGTGTTGAGGCAGTCACTGTGAGTGCTCCAAAGCACACCAAATCTTTCCCAGCTGCTGCAAAAAATGTTTAAATCAAAATGCAAATGACAATGTAGAAGTAATTGCAGTCTTTAATCGACCCGTTTTTGTGGAATGTACAGAAATAATCCTTACATTTGCGATCTTATATGAAGCTTTGAGAAAAAGCAAGTCTGTGTTGTAATAAGGATTTTGTTGGGCTGGCTCTGAGTGGCTGAGTGCCCTTTGCTTGTGGCACTTGCTCTGCAGCCATTATTAATATTTACAGAAGGCGGCACCTACAACTTTCAGACTTTATTGGAGGCAAAGTCTTTGTCTCAAATTTATGAGCCACCTCAGAGGAATTCACTAGTACCACACATAATCTAATAGTGTAACTGTGAAATACTGTTTCAGCTTTTCCCAGCTTTGTTAATTTGTAGCACTAGGTAAGGCTTTTGTCTTTTTAGCTTGTGAAACGATAATATTTTATCAATGTAATAAACAAGTGAATATATATACTGGAATTGACACAGTGGATCAAACCCACAGCCAGACTTTGCCAATAGCCAGTGCTAGGTAGCATACACTGAAAAACATAGTTTCAAAAACTCCAACAAGCAGCTACAGTAAATTTTTTTCCCATACATTAAATGCCATCCTAACGTCTTATGCACAGGAAGTGGTTTCACCCAAAAGTTTAGGGTTTTGCCTAGGTCTTTCAGTTAAATGCTTTGGAATATCTTTAAGTGATATATGTCAGAAACACTATCCCTCAATATCTAATTCTTTTTTTTGGATTTTGTGAAGTTGCACCTGCTATTGTAATAAGCTCCATGGAAATGTCTGACATTATGCTGTCAGTTTTGGTTTTGTCATTTTTCTGATCAAGAAACCCCCTTTTAATTTTGTGACTTTTATTTCCTCTTGGGGCAGGGGTGGTGGAGAGAGAAAGAAAAAAACACTTAGCCTGTATATCTGAAGTGCTTGTGAAAAAGAGAAACCATGGTTCATTATTACAGAGGAAGACAGTGTATGACAGTTAGAAGTCTGCTTGCCTGCTCTGACCAAAGAAATTCCCCAAGAAAAAGCACAGTTTGGCTGTTTATGTTCTGCCTTACTAGATCATCCTGTGCTCACTGCTGTGAAATGCAAGGCTTCAAAATAGATTAGAAGGATTATCTCTAAAAATGTTTGTTTTGATTATATGACTGATGACTCTCTAGCTGGGCGGTTTATTGCAAATGCTTTAAAAGTTTTGGGAGAGACTAGAATCCTAGTAGTCTAAAATAAAAATCTGCAAGTTTCCAGTTAGGCTCTTTTACAAGACAGTATGTTTAGAAAAACATGACTTAGCAGTGAATCTTTCCAGACCTGACCTAAAATATTTTAAAACTGTTTTTTTCTGATACCTAACAAAAGGGTAGGATAAAGAAGGAATTTACATATATTTATATATGTATATGAAGCTGTCAAAAACCTCACACAGATACAGAATTGTGATAAACTAGGTGAAGGACAAACAGGCTCCAAATCTGAAAATGTAATAAAATATGTTTGTCCAACAGAAACATACAAATTTGTGCCCATGTGCATGGATGGGAAAGGGTGAGAAAGGAGAGGAATAAAGATTTTATTGTCACTTCTAAGAATGGGTTGCGTAACTTCTTTGTGAGGAACATACTCTTCCCAGAATCATGGTTATAAAACCTTTTATTATTACTTGTCCTGTACCTGTTTGATGGTCTTTTCATGCCACTGTCTTTAATTGCATAAAATAGAAAAAGGCGGATGCAAAATAGGATGATGTAACTGTTCTACATGTTACACAAGTTAATAGTTACAACAAATTATACAAGCTCTAGATGAACAATTTTATATAATTCATTGTTAGACCCTGATTTGGCTTTCAAGAAAAGTCAATCCCAAATCATCCTACCAAGTATCCCTTCAGAAGAGCAACTGACAACTTGACAGCTTAGTTGAAGAGCTAAGAAAACCCAAACCAACTTTGGCCGATACTGTTCAAAGGATTTTAAATGGTTAAGGAAGTCCCAATATACCTTGTCCTACAGAGCTAGTCTTTGGAAAGTGAATTTGGAGCTTTTTGAAAATCAAAAACACTTGGTTGATTTCAAGTTGGGCTCTTGAAGATAAAGTACAATCCACCAGCTTTTGAACTTGATTTTTTTTCCTGAATTTTCTTTTAGTTTTCTAAGGTTTTAGCATTTGTGCTCTTTGCTCTGCCTATTGCCTTTTAGGCTGGATGAAAAAGATGTGTGCTCTATGAGGTGTCAAAGCTATTATTTTGTACTAGTGGATTCCACATGACAGAAGAAAAGGATTAATCAGTATTTCAAAATGTCTATCAACATTTTGACTTTGAATTGCTGTATGTTTCAGGTGTTGATTGCTAGTTTATAGAAAATATAGATTAGTAGGTATCAGATGTTCATACTGGATTTCCAAGTACTCTTCCCTGTTTTGGAGAAAACACTGTGTTCCATAAGGGTGTGAGGACACTCTTTAAAGTAAGCATGAACTTGGATTGACTATAAAAGTTTTTATGGTTCAGTGTCTACAGAGTAACAAAAGTTCTCTGAGAGGTCATTGACTGTTCAAGGTGTTGTAAAGTCTTACTACAGACAACTGGAAGTCAGAAAATGAGGTGTTTCTTATGGAATGTAGGAATGAGAACTTTTCTTCTATCCTCATTTTATATGAACAGAACAACAGCCAGACTTTTTCACCTGGCCTAAATTTTTAGAAATAAAGCACAGAACTGGTACGGAGATAGGTCTGCAAGGTTATGCAGGTTGTGTCTGAAAAGCTGTGATTAGGCAACATCAGGGTGAGAGCTTCAGTGAAAATGCACCACACAGGGACCATCTAAGCTGAATCAAGATGATCTGGATTACTGAACTAGGTATTCAACCCTTTCTTGAGTTTGTAACTCCTGATTTCAGACTAAGGGTATGAAATGGATGATTCCTTTCCTGCAGTGACCAGTGAGATGAGGTACCCTTAAATATTGTGTTAGTGCTCTGTTGGGGTTTAGCATATTGAATTCACAGATGTTCTCTTCTGTTGTTGCCACTCTCTGGGACTCATTCAAGGGTTGTTCTGCCGAACTTACACACAGTGTGTTCAGTTTCCAGTGACTATGAAAAAAGTTACCTCTTCATGTGCAGAGTAGCCTTCGCTTATGGATTTATTCTTATGCCTGGCCTAAAAGTGTTTGCATGCACAAATTATGAGCAAGAGTCTTTTCCCAAACATTGGAAAGCATGCTTCCCTTAACCTGCTTCCAGAACACCCCGTATGCTTGTAGAAGTAGGTAATAAAAACCCCATAATTCTAATCCTATTTGAGATGTTATCTGTAAGGACCGAATATAGGTAGGCTAGGAATTTAAGCAATGACTTATGTTTTCATAATGTGCTGATTAATATGAAGTAATATTTTCAGTGAGTAGTTGGCCATACCTTACTCTTCCTAAGAACCTTTACAGGTGTACAGACTAAGTACACCATCTTAAAAATTTAGACAAGTGCCATCTGTACTTTATACATTAAGTAACTACAAGTAGAAATTAAAGTATCTACATAAAGCAGTACACCACTTTTGAACATAAAAATGAGTGCCATTAGCAGCTGGAATTTGCATAGAAGCTTTTACATTTAGAACCACTTTTGCTGTGCTCAGAAAGTGGCAATATATGGTGGTGGAGCACAGAATCAGGCTACATTTAGTCCAGTATGACAGGTGTAAAACCAAATTTTTACATGAAAGAGAAGGGGCTTTTTCTTGATACCATAACCTGAATTTTTGGGTTTTTTTCAGAAGTGAAATACTTGAAAATTTGTCTTTTGACTAGTAAATATTCTTTAATAAGTAGAGAAAACCTGGCGTGGTGCAGAGCTCAAGTTTTACCTACAGGTTTTAACTATTCTATTACTAAAGGTAGTTCAAATCTGCATTACCAAAAACATTAAATGGCTCTTATAATAGAAGAAAGAAAGCAAATTTTAAAAATTGTAACTTTAAAAAAAAATTGTGGTAGCATGGCTTAAATGTATAATTCAGCAGGTGAATACTGTGGAAAATTCATTCGATAAAAAAGAAGTAGGCATGGAATAATTTCTCTGCTTTACTTGGGACAAAATCCTATCTTGCAGCAGACTTGAGCAGAATGTGCTGGTTCCTTCTAGACAATGGACTTGGTGGATTTAGTCTGACCAGTAAGGAATTCCTTATTTTAGGCTGGATCAAGGCACTATTAATAATTTGGACCAAAGTGTTATCTAGTAAGAGAGAGACAAAGGTATTCAGGTGTATGACATAGGCATCAGGGAAGGCAGGTCTGTAGATATCTGGTCTACACTGTGGTTTCTAAAACCGCAAGGTGTGACCAGGTCATGCATTCAAGAATGTGCTTGCAATTATGACACCCTGAAATCATTATTTTGATTACGTGAAAGCTGCAAGTCTCATTTCATGTCATCAATTTGTGAGCCAAGGCCTGACAAAACCCTTTTGTACAGGAAGTTTGTGACTTGTGGCAAAATTGGCTTGAGGTTGTTAGCAATTAACTCCTGTGCAAGAAGTGTGTTGAGATTTGCATGTCAGCACTGGGGTGCAGTCTTGAATTTGACGGTTTTTTAAAATATATTTTACAGCTAGACTTGAATAGGGCTCTTCAATTGAGAGGGAAAACTCTGCTAGCCTGAAAAGCAGTACTTCTTAATTTCTTTGAGATCTAGTGGCCGTTTGCTGTGTGCAGGTTTGGACAATCTATTGATTGTGAAAACTGAAAAATAAAGGCTCCAACTCCCCAAAACATGCGATATAGAACATTAAGGTTTTCTTAAAGAGATTCCTTGTGTTTAGTGGTGGATGGTTGAGTACCCTGACCTGCCAGGTGCTACAGGGCTCATGGGCTCTTCCAGAGGGTACTTCTCACTGTCCCAGTGTCTGCCTTGAATCCTAACTTTCATAGGAACCAGATTTGCTTGACCTTGTCCAGCCACATAGACAGACTGAAGCAGCTCCTGGTTCATCTCCTGGGTTTCTTAACTAAGGCTGTGCAGCCACTGACAAGCACTGAGTGCTTTGCTGCTTAATCATCACCACCATCACAGTGCCTGTTGTCCAGCAACTCGAATCAAGCTTACACCTCTCTGTCATAGATGTCTAATAAGTGCCTTAAACCAAGCCCTATAGGCTATCATTTTCACTATGTGCCTTTAAAATTGGTTAATTAATTTGTTAACATGCAAAACATGTACACAAAATGTAGTCATTAGTAGCACCACATGTTCAGTACAAGCTATATATGTTTGAAAGCTATTTCTGTCATTTTCCAGGCTGCATCCACACAGTGCCACAAGCAGACTTTCACTTGTCCTTCAACAGACTGTGGACATCTTTCCTGCCAGTCCTTCAGTTGCACAGCCGTGATAATTGGACTTTGAATTTTTCATATCTTCATAACATTGTGTTTATGACCTTTGCCCTGTGTTACTTGAGTATTGATCTGGTCAACATGACACTCTTCCGTGTTGGATGTAGGCTGGCCGAGATAGGCACCTTTTCTTATATATGTGTACAGTGGTTAGCACAGTCTTCATGCTGGAGCCACCAGAATTCTACTCCTGAAGGGTTTCAAAGCATCTGAAATTGGCAACAGAATTTAACACTCCCACTTTGTATCCAGTTGGCCTTATCAATCTGTTTCAATGTGTGCCTTAGTGCTGTTTAAAGATCTGTAATAATCAACAAATATCTATCATTAGAGAGCTGAGTCCGTGGCATTTAATTTCAAAATAGTAGCATGAGCACACAATTTAAACAGGAGTCACTTAGAAATAAGAACATGGTCTCTCATTCCTTTTCTAGAATATGCCCACTATTATGATTTGCATTAAAAATAAATTATTTGTAAGCTATTGAGTCTTTAAGTTATAACACCTGTCGGTGTCATGTATTCACAGTATGCAATTAAAAGTTGAGGGTGACATACCAGAAATAAACTCCAGAAATAAATAAAAAGTGCAGTTTTGCACAAAGAATTATCCAGTCCTGCACTGCAAGTCACCCAACACCTCGCTCTTGTGAATTTGGCGTTTCTCTATTTGTACATCACAGTGAAAATCAGGGTCCTAATGACAACTAATTATTATTGTATGTACTATGATTAAATTATAGACAGCTTCCATTTTCTACTTGACTATTACTGCACATGGGAATAGAGATGTTTAATAATTCAAGCATCAATTTTTGAAAAATGCATGCCCCAATCCTGTTTTTTCTTCTATTATTGCAAAAAGAGCTCAGGTCACAAAATTATCTGTAGTTTAAAAAAAAAAAAAAAGTCACAGTAGGAAAAAGTCAAAGACAATGCACATAGCTGAATAAAGATGGCTCTAATAAGGTGTTTGGAATGAGGGTAATCTATGATATACATATGAGAGGAAAAGGGGGAGGAAAACAGAACAAAAAATTATAGTAATGAATTGCAGCATTTAATGACAGTCCTGATTACTAAAATATGTTACAAACCTGATGGTATTCAGGACATGGGAATGAACTCTGCAGTGATTGAAAACAGCAGCATTTTTAAGACAGATACCTTTACTGGTCCAACCACAATATGATAGAAAGAAGAGAGCATTCAGGTGCATATCTTTTCTATAAGACTATCAACACCTTTCTCTGTTTTGAGGCATTATTTCCGAAAAGAGGAAATCTTTTCCCTCAATTTGTCAACATATTCCAGAAAGCAAATGATCTGCCTTTTTGAAGAGCTATGTATTTGTCAGAAAATCAAGTGCTACTACTAACTTTCAGTCTACAATTGGATTTAATTTGGATCAGCTTATATCACAAGAATATAAAAAATATCATATAAGTCTTTATAAATCATAGAATCATGGACTATCCTGAGTTGGAAGGGACCCACAAGGATCATCAAAGTCCAACTCAGCCCTGCACAGGACAGCTCCAAGGATCACACCACTTGCATTGTCCAAACACTTCTTGAACTCTATCACCTTTGGTGCTGTGACCACTGCCCTGGGGAGCTGTTCCAGTGTCCAACCGCCCTCTGGGTTAAGAATTTCCTAACATCTAACTTAAACCTCCCCTGACTCAGCTGCATGCCACTCCCTTGGGTCCTGTTACCAGAGTGAAGAGATCGGTGTCTGCCCTGCCTCTTCTCCTCAGGAGGAAGTTGCAGACTGTAATGAGGTCTCCCCTCAGTCTCCTGCAGGCTGAACAGACCAAGAGCATTTTGTTATTACCTCCAAAGGTAACACAAGAGGTTTTCCTTATGAAGAACTGGCTGATGTTCTCTCATATTTAAATTTAGTCATGTTTCTGAACCAAATGCTGTGTTGGGTTTGCTTGACAAAGTGCCTCTGTGAGGAGGACACAACCCATCCCATCCAACAGGCTCATAGCAGAACACAGATGAGTCCCTTAGCCATGGGTAGGGAGACTCTAGATAAACATATTTAAGAAAGATGGGATGGCTGTTTCAATTTTTGTCTTTGTTTCTCTACCCAAATCTATTTTATTTGGTATTACAATAAATTAATTTTCTCAAGTCAAGTCCCTTTTGCCCATGAGGCAAACTGTTAAGCAATCTCCCTCTCTTTCTGCTAGACCAGGAATATTTCTGTCTTGTTTCACCCCCCTGCCCCACTCCCCCCAGCCTGTTGAAAAGGGGAATGACAGAGCTGCTGGGTGGGAATTTGTTCTATGGCCCAGGACAACCCACTACAAAAACATTTATTTTCCCGAAGAGAAGTGCATTGTAATTCAATTTTCCAGAAACTAGAATAGAAATGTACATATAATTCCTAAATTTCTGGTATTCTATATTTTTGCCTTTTAGTAAGAGAAATCAGTCATAAGGCACTTTGTTACTGTATTTTATCTTTCCTTCTAGAGTGGGAGCTCAGAAAGAGCTGAGCAACCACGTCTTCACATTGAGTCATCCAGCTCTTAAAAATGTTTTCATCCTAGTCCTGTTTTTTTTTTTTTCTGTTTGCTGCACTGCAGAATTCAGTTTCTGTGTGTAAACAGAATATTTAATCTACCTTTTTTATTTGCGATCTATCATTATTTTATTTACATTCTTTTTTTCAAAGAACCAAACCAGGAATAACAGAAAAAAAAAAACAACCAAACCCCCAAAAGACAAAACTGTGTTCAGAGGATTGCAAACATCTGCAAGATGGCACAGCTATTTCCTGAAGAGCAATTAGCCGGTATCAATGACTCGGTATGGTCAGCACAAGAAGATACCTTCCTTGCTTCTTAATTGCTGAAAGTCTTTAAAAGGCTTTCCCTTTCCACCTTTTTCATTATTATAATCACTGCTAAATGTGATTACTTGAAATAAATACGTGGCTGCTCAGCAGCACGTTTGAACAGGAGCGCAGCCGGATCCCGTGCTCGGTGCAGGCTCCGTCCCCTGCCCGCCGCGGGCTGCGGAGAGGCATGGCCATTGTGCCTCACTCTCTAAAACCCTGCTTGGCTGCTTTCCCAGAGCGCCCTCCATTCACTTCTGAGCTCTGAATGGTTTTCAATTAATGTAACAAGACTAATTAACTGTATAAAAGTAGGGGTTTTCATAGCGTTACTGACAATGCATCTATTTAATGGTACCTTAGAAATTCAGTGCTTCTCATTCTACAAGAAAAGTACGCAAAGCCTGTGGGTTACTGGGGGTCAAAATAAGGAACATGAATTTGTTTCTTTGCCTCTGAACCTGAACAATGTACAAAGTTACTAGAAAAAAGTAGTGTAATCAGAATGAGTCACCTTTTTGTCTGGTTCTCCAACAATCTTACCAGACAGCCTCTCCTGAAAGCAGTATCATACAGCCTTGGTGTTTTAATTCCATACCTGAAGATTATCCCTGTGCTGGTACCTAGCACTCAAGAGTAACTGTTAAAAGTAGCCATCATGTACAAAAACCCACTATCCCCTAAACTCTTTTTCATTGCAATGTAATATTTTTATGATCAAGTTTCAATACCAGGCAGTGTTAAAGAAAAGTTTCCTGTATTATTTTGCCTAAATTCCGTCTTAGGGTAGCACCCTGTATGTTCAGAGATCATTTAAGCCTCTGTCACTCAAGCCTTATGTTGAGGTTGTCACTCAGTGTGCCAGTTAATGTCTCTTTTTATTGGGGTGGGGGGGACACATCACTTACGAGTGTGACCTGGATTGTATGAGCTATTAAACACCATCAGATGGAAAATTGATAATTACAAGCTTTTGACACTTGAACCACATAACTGAAACTGCAAGGACAGGCATCAATCTGATAATTCTTTGAGACATCTGATTTCAGATTTTATGGAAATGAATTTTAAGAAAAATGTTTGAAGCATAACTTACTATATAAGAAAGGTATTTTAATAACATGCTGCACTGGGTACATCATATATGACTTTGTAGTTGTGGGAAGTACAATATATGGCATTGTAATGAGTATGTGATCCAATTCATGACTTGTTACTATCATATTTATGCATGCTGTTGGGTTAGAAAAGAATTATTTTTATTATGACAGCTAGTTGCTAATAAGTGAACTGAACTTCAGTGATTCTTTTGTCTGTTGTAAGAATGCTCATTATTTTTTTCATATGAAACTTGAATGCAGTAGTAAAAGAAGGAATGAGAAGATGAAAGAAAACTAACACTTGTTTCTTTCCTCTTATTGAATATTAAACATCAACATCTGGAAGGGACCCACTTTACCAAGAAGAAAATTAATTAATATGCAATAATAGATACCTTTCTAAAAATATTAATCTTAACTGTAGCTCTAATGTGTTATACTACTATTTTATGTTGAAAGAATTCTACTTAATACATGAGCATTTTCAGTCTGCAAACCAAGAATGATGCCCAAATTGTAAGTCTCCTCTACAGTCCAGACTTTTTTAAGTGTGAGGAGGGAAATTCTACCAGGAGTCTGGACACATACAGCCCTGTAGATTGTTTGCGTTGGGTTTTGGTTTTTTTTCCAGTTGATCTGAATCTTGAATTTTGTGGTCAGAAACCAAGAAGTAAAGTGTGGCAATGGTATTTTTAATTGTTTCTTTGTTATTCTGCAGTCTCCTCTTGACAGTTTTCTGCTTTTCAAAAACAGCATTAGAAGTCACTAGGGAGTCCCTTCAGCCTCTTAAAGGAGAGAGATGTCTTTGACTAATATAAAGCCAGGGCTATTCAGGATCTGATCTGGAGTTTATGAAATTAAATAGAAAGATTCCCCCTGACTTTACTGAGGTTAGAGTCAGACCTTTAAGTGGTGCTCTGTAATCCCATGTGTTTTTAGTGGTATTTATCTGAAGGAAAAGCTCCCGACTGTTTCTTGATGGGAACAATAGGTACAAAACAGGCACAAAACATTGCTGTTCTGATTCTCCTCTTTGTGCTGAAGCAAATATTCTGCAAGATCCAAGGTAATGAAGCACTGAACAAAGGTAGGATCAGAGCCAGTTTAAGGACAATAAACTCACCAATGGAAACAACAAACTGGCCAGTATCTACCAAAGGGCAGAGCTCCTACTGATAAGTCATGGAAAGCCAATCAATAAATCACCTCTGATGTGTAGTAAATAGCTCATTAGAAGCCACCTACTGAAACTGGTTATCTGATTAAAGATGTATATATAATGTATTGTATATAGAACAAGGCTATTAGTGATGCTTTTTTCACATACAACATATGAAATCTTAAATTTCCTTTCAAACTAAAGAAACTCATAGAAAAAAAAAACATTGCTGACCTATGTAATTCTTTTTATTTTTGTTTTAGAAAATCAGTTAGACAAATATCAACAAATGTATCTTGCAATCTGTTACTATAAATTAAAAAACATTGGCACAGGAGCCAAAAATTAGAACAGTAATATTGTCATCTTTGGCATAACTGCCTTCAAAAACACAGCAAGCCATCAATAGTGCAAGGGAATGACAGTTTAGGGACAAGAATGGAAAATAGGAACAAAAAAATATGATAAATGTTTATGCTCTTGTCTTTATAACAGCATTTCATTTTTCATATCACTCTTGTCTATGGACTTGATTTCTATCTCCCATTTCTATGTGACAAGAGCTGCACTTTTTTTAATATAAAAATGAAATCCTTTCAACTCTAACTTCAAATTTTGCTAAATTTCCCAAATCCCTACAATGCAAAATCCTATAATTACCAAACTTATTTTTTAGGACATTTGGCCTACTTAATATCAATGCCATAGTTACTATTATATCTTCTTTCTTGCTTGCTTTCTTGCTTTCTTTTTCTTTCTCTCTCTCTCTCTCTCTCTCTCTCTCTCTCTCTCTCTCTCTCTCTCTCTCTCTCTCTCTCTCTCTCTCTCTCTCTCTCTCTCTCTCTCTCTCTCTCTCTCTCTCTCTCTCTCTCTCTCTCTCTCTCTCTCTCTCTCTCTCTCTCTCTCTCTCTCTCTCTCTCTCTCTCTCTCTCTCTCTCTCTCTCTCTCTCGCTCTCTTTCTTTCTCTCTTTCTCTCCAAGGACAGAAACTCTGCAGCCTCTCTGGGCAAACTGTTCCACTGTTCAACCACCTTCACAGTAAAAATGTGTTTTCTTATATTCATTATTCATTACTTATCCTGCTTAGCTAAAATCTGCCTTACTTCAGTGTCTGCACAGCTTCCAAACACAGGAGGGCTCTTCAAGAGCAAGAGCAATAGAACAAATATGCTGAAAAGTTTCAGGACAGATGTACAATAATAAAGATTACTGAAGGCTTCTAGTAAAAAGTAGTCTTCTTTAAACATAAATGAATTGCTATATTTAAATGGAAATCTAAACTCTCAAATATTTAAGTACCATATCAAATATTTCAGATTAAGAAAAAAAGCAAGATCAAGTTTAACTCATAAACCCCATTATTTTGGTATTTATTGTCTATTGAATGTGGAGGAAATGCTGTACAGAATATTACTGGGTATATTCTTATTACAACATTTCCATTATACTTACACAAAAATACTAACACATAAGTCTTACTGGCTTTGTGCTTGTTTGCTAACATTATTCCTCAAATGGGTAACTACTTTCTTTGTAAACACCATGCAACAAAACTCTGGAAAGGAAGCATCTTGCAAGTGACAGTTCATAACTCCAAATTCCTATCCCAAGAACAGCAACTGCATTTCTTCTGTTCAAATTCCAGGTTTACTCTGAAGGTCCTTCTGACTTGAGAACAAACTCATCCTTTCATCACATCATGATTTAAATCATACCCACTCATAGTTATTTCACTTTACTTCCAGTGAGACTTTGCTTGGTTTAAGTTTTGTTTTCTCTTGTTCGTTGAGGAGAAAATTTGGAATTTTTTCTCTCCAAATTTGAGAGGTTTGTACTCCATTTTAGACCCTCTCACACTCTTGCCTACTGACACAAACACATGAATGCTCTCAAAAAGGTTACTAAGGAAACCAGAAACTATGGTAACCTAGACTAGAAGCACTCTTATTTGTCCAAGGAGATGGAAAGGAAAATTCAGGCAATGCACAATGCAGTCACATCAAAGGTCCTGATCTTTCCTTTTCTCTTCAACTGCCACAGACCTTCTGTTTCTCATATTTCCCTGCCAATCAGATTATCAAAACAGAATTTTGACTTAGATAAAAGGAGAGAAAAATCACTATAGTAATGTAAATGAGTGTAAATGGGGGTAGATGGATTTAGGCAGTATTACTACACTAAACCAGTAATGTATTTAGTTTTTCCTTTTACTATTAGGTCAAAAAGCCCTCTAACTTCAATTATTCTTCTATTATTAACACAGCAGCTTGGTCAGCAATGCAGCACATTGCCTGCCTTTGCTCTGAGGAGCAAGGTGTTGTGTTAGCAATACTCTTCACAGAACCTCTTGTCAAAGCTGTCACTCTGCAGATGCTTATATTGACTTTTAGTTCTGCTGTCATAAATAGTCTCATGGAGTAAGAGTCACTGAGGGCTAGTAAATGCTCTATGATTGCTAAGTAATGGTGCTTCATTAGAAGTGGAAGGACCTCAGAAGCTCATTGAACTGGTCTGGAGATATTTCCTTTGTGCCTTGTAGAAACAATCATTTTTACTGTTGAACAAAGCAACAAAACAGTCTCTAATTGCAGGGCATGCAACAAAATTTAGTAATGGATAATGAAAAAATATCAGATGTCATAATAGAGAGACTAATCCTGACTGTGTTCATTCCTTTAAAGTTTTGAGAAAAATAAGTGCTGTTTATACTGCTGGATAAGCTCATCTATTTAGAAACAGGGAAATGCAAGTTGCCTATGGCTGAATACATTTGTCGATCTTTACTAATGATCTGATTCGACAAGCTGACAAGATATTGAACAGCACAAATGCAAATAGATTTACTGAAATTAGTGATATTATTCCCATGAAGTCATTTGAATCAGAGTTACAGAACTGGACCAGGACTGGACCCTGTGTTAGCAAAAAGTATAAATTCTGTCAGAAAAAATTAGCTACAATGTTCAATATAAATGCTTAATGTATTGGTGCAAAAGACTGCTAGCCACAAGTATTTTTCTAAGTGAAGTATCCAGAGAAGAATGTGGCTTTCTTATTTAAACAAGCATAGTAAGTAGATTTGTAAATGTTCATGCTCTTTAAGCATGGCTTAAAATTTGAAAAATAGGAAAAGGATGTCTGTCTATACCATATGCTATGAAACAGGCTCATTATGTTATTGATATGTTTTTGTTACTGAGTAGATGTGGTCATCTATAGCAAACTGATTAATATCACATACAAAATGGTTGCTGAAAAACACATTCTAAGCAGAACTGTGACATTTTGTGCATGTGAGCTAGAGAGACAAGAGATGATGCGAAACCCCTCCCATTTAGCATATCTAGTTCAGAGGTAGCCAGGATTTTGTTGCTATGAGAGAAGGAGGAAGCCAACCTATGCTGGCTGAATGGTACACAGAGCTTTTTAGCCACAAAAACAAAAACACAAGAGCTAGGGAAAAAAAGTCTGATATTAACAGTTTAAAGGAGTTAATTAAATGGAGAAGTCAAATCATAAAACGGCACGAAGTCCTCTTTGCTATCTGCATGAGTTATGACCTGAGACTGGTAGTACATGTTTTGTTAGATTAGCAAATATTTACAAAGTAAACAATGATTTAGGGGACATGAAATGTATAAATTAAGTATTAAAAACATACCTGAAATTTTACTGCCATCATTACCTAATTAATATTTTAATAGAAATGTTGACCATATCAGATGGGAATCTATTTTCCATAATCACAGTTTAGATGAATGTTATTTTTGCTTTGAAAAATACTTTGTCTTCAGAAAAGAAAAAAAAGAAAAAGAAGAATGCTAATTATATAGTGGCTAGGACAAATGATTTTATGCAATGTCTATTTGTATTACATATGATATTGGATGATATGGACCATTTGAATCAACAGGATCACCCTGTTTACATTGGCAGGTTAAAACTCTTATTTATGCGACTATGAGACACAGATTACAAAGATATTGCTAAGTCTTTGGGCTGGAAGCACTACAGAAACCCCACAGAAACCCCACAAATCCATGGGTCTTGATGGTAGCAACATTTAAGGCAGAGACCAGAAAGTGGAGAAAGAAAATTAAAAGGAATGGCAATTCTCTCCTCCAGAATCCAAATATACCAAAGAAGGAAGGAAGTCTCTTGAGAGGTCCAGAGAGGTAGGAAACCTTTGCTATGCAGCAAATCTGAGAGGGAGAGATCTGAGGAACGGAAGCACAGGGGAAATAAAGTGCCCTTTCCCTACCTGCTCACAAACCTGCAGACAAAGCTACTGAAAGGTGGCTGATGGTCCACTTGATGACTTATCAGTCTTGGCTCATTTATCTGTTCTCTTCCCTGGAAGTGGAAGAAACAAGACACAGATAGATAGATACAGATACAGATACAGATACAGATACAGATACAGATACAGATACAGATACAGATACGGATACAGATACAAGGGCTTCCTTATGTCTTCCTTCTCTATTGACCCCTACACTGCTATACTCTGTGTCTCCTGCAGCTGCATGACAGGACCTGCCAGTCACACCTCAGCTTTGTTACTGATTATGACCAATGTTAACTAAACCTCCTGGTTCTGTTGCACTCAGTGTTTATCCTACTGTGCTTTTGCTCTGTCATATGTAGTAGTTGTATTTCTCAGGCCAATTTGTTAGAGTAGCTTATCAGAAAAACAGAGGGATCATAACTCACTGCTGGAGGCTTCCTTTTGTTGCCTTATGACTAAGTCAGTACTCTAAACTTTCAGGAGTAGTGGACAATGATTACTTGTAGGGACACCTTATATCCTTGAAAAGAAAGGCATTGCTGTTTTTTGATCTAATCCAGCCTATTAGTATGGCTTCATCACATTTTCACAGCAATTTTGGCTCTATGAGCAGAAATAAATCCATGCCAAGAACCCCAAAAAAGTGTTTGATTTCTTGTTTTGACTGTATCAGTCCAGTTTAATTCCATGTCCTTTGATGTCTGATTGATTTATCTCAATATTTTAAGCCAGGCGTCTTCCCCAACTAATTGACTTAATTTAGGCAATTCATTGCAATTTTTCAATGCATGATTTTCAATATGAAACTCCAAACTAAGGGAAATAAAAGCTGATGTTGAGGATGTTTACACCTTATCTATTTCTAGCATATAAACAATCCCATCTCTTTTCTGACAAAAACCAGGAAGATTTAAAAACTCAAACAGTTTATGACTGTTAAAAGGACTTTTGATAACTATTGATATTCATGTCTCCAAACACATTTTTCATTTCAAATTCTCTGTTGCTTCTGGCTACAGCTACAAAACAGAATGAGTCTACCAGCCAGTGAACTGTGGATAACTGCAATTTCTACAACATCTAAAATTTTTACCTATTTTTAGGCAGATGAATTCTTCTTAATATACCTACTATACAGAAAAAAACTTTATCCATTGAATTAGATTTTTCTCTTGAATATCTGCTGTTGGTGATCTAGTGGTCTGTGAAATTCATTCTAGGAACACTCATTCTTCATCTGAGCCCAGGAATCCATCCCAGCTGGGTCAAATCCATGTCTGTTCCTTTAAGTAGGGAATACGCAAGTCAGAGTTTTCAGCAGATCTGCTTGCCAAAGAATTTCATTTAATCAACTAGTGTGACTTTCTGTGTGTCAAAGGCTGTTGTGTCACATACTTATCTCCCCTATAATCCAAATACTTCAGTTAGTGAAAATCATTCCAAATGTCGGGAGACTAAACCGTGGCATGTTGGTTGTCCTGGCTGATCTGTTGCAAACAGCAGCGGAAGTTTATATTTTCCAAATCTAGTGATAGAAATATAATCCTGTGAGCTGAATACTTCATTCATACTTGGTTAGAGTGTGGGCTGTACAGCAGCAAAGCAAGCTGATTGACCTGTCCTGTTGACATCTCTAGGTCAACTTCTCTGTTGACCAATATCCTAAGTCTTAAAAAAAGCTCTCCTTCTGAATGCATCTCTCAGCTCTGTGTTGCTAAGAAAATGAAGGGATTTTTTCCTAATGTAATTAAGGGACTCACTGAATCCCTGAAGCAGGAGTTTTGATAAATTAAATACTACATGAATGCCAGAACAGCATTACTGTTCTCCAGTTCTTTTTCAAATTGTCTGGTGAGGATTTAGCAGTGGCTAAAGTGACCCCAGCACGTTATTCAGATCACTCTCCCTCCCTATTGTTCTCATCACAAGTCCATGCACCCAATGCTTTGGGTGGCAGTCCATACTGCAAACCTCTGCTTACACATCCCTGAAAATGGGAGTTGTTGTACAGCTGGGCATGGGAGCCCCTCTGTGCCACAGGGGGTGACTGGCAGCCTGCAATCCCTGATTCACCCTTTAGCTTGCCCGTGTCTGATATTAGAAGTGTATCCTAGTCCTTAGAATCAGCCTAGACTATTCCAGTGAGCTTCTCAGCTAGTTACTGTGGGGATCTTGGATATAAGATGTTCAGCTTTAACTGCAATAATTAATTTTAGCAAATGCTCCTTCACATCTTTCTTTGTCAACAGATGGTAAACTTTTATTGCATCCTTAACATCATATGGGATGTAACATCTCCTTCTGCTTCATTATGAATACAGAATAGAAATAAATAGTGGATAGTTTTGACAAATATGCATCACTACTTGTAACTTTAATCTATGTATTTAGCAACAAACATAGTAATGGACTTTGCTTTTTTGGCGTTTTGGCCATTGTCAGCTCTGGATTATTCTGGAAAAATGTGGCTAGGAAGCTCTAGGCTAGTGTACAAATCTCAATGTTATGAATATTGTGAATCTGGCTGACAAGCAACATTTTTTTGTTAGTCACTTGGAACATACTTTGAGCTCTATAAATCTTGTTAAACTCCAAAGGTCAGCATTGACTTTTCCAGGTACATTGGATGCCTTTTGATCATATTCCTGGGTAACTTGGGTGCTGGGTTTAAACCTGCTTACATCCTGCCCTTCACATGCTGCTGTGCCCTTCTAAAGATCTCCTGGAACTGGAGTGCTTCAAAATGCAAGTCTGAGTCACTGAGATTATTCTCCAGGAGCAAATTAGGGCTGCTGAATTTACACCCTTAGCCTTTGCTCACCTTTCACGTGAAAGAAGTTGAATTGTTTCTGGATGAGTTTTCCTGGGATTAGTGTATCTCTGTTTTGTTATTTCTGAGATTAAGCCAGCAAGCAAGCAAGTTCTGGATCAATAGCAATAATAATTCACAACCTGTGTAAATGTCAGTTGACTGGGTGCTTAAATAAGTAGTTCCATGAACAGGGGAAATGTAGAAGTCTGGTTTGTTAAGAGTTTGTGTCTCACAGTTAATTGACATTTTAACCATATTTTACTAAACCACAGCATGGATCTCACCCTTCTTTTACATGAAACTACATAAGTAGAATTTGTATAATAATTTTTAAAATATGAAGTACAGAGGTTTATAATTTTTGGTAATTCTCAGTACGAAGTCAGTCTTTTTTTCAATAGGTGCAATCTTTATTATGCTTACATGGATCTACAATCAAAAGCTGAGAAAATGTCCAGAAAATATGACAACAAACCAAATTTTTCTTGTCACCCACATCCTCATAGCAATAGAGTTTAGAATGGGAAAGATTAAAAGAATTTTCAGAAGGAGGAGAGCACAGCATAATTAAGCTTAGATTTTGTTTACCTGATTGCCTGGTGTGAGGGGAAAAGACATGCCATTAATTTATAAATCTAAATAACTAGTTGAAATAAAATATGAGTCTGCAAGAGCAGAGAAGCATTAGAACAAGATCATACTGTTTAATTGTGTGTTACCCTTTCCAAAGTCGTGCTGTTTCTTTGAGATCTAATTGATACCTGGAATCAAGCAGGTGGAAACAAATATGTGTGGGGTCCTCACCATACCTTTTATTAGGTCATTCAGTTTTTATTAAACATATAAGAAGAAAACTGTGCACAATATCCATTTGGATTAAAAGAAAAATAATAATTGAAGTTCCATGAGATTTCAATTTTTGGAATAGGCCAAAAGGTGAAGACAGAATAAAAAGTCTGTATTCTCCTGCAAATGATGAACAAGCTCTTACCTTGATATGAGCTCTCAGAAAGATGCCTTAAAAATAGAAATGAGAAATAAAATAGTAATTTTGTATTAAAAACCCAATATATTCTGGTTTTATACAAGATCTGTTAATAGGGTGTCTGAGTCTCCTTATACTTGTTTAAAATCAGTTTTACAGCCTGTGAAGTGACACCAAACTTTTTTCTTGCTTTTCTCTGACTAAGAAGGAACATAGTTCTTGTGAGTTACTATTCTTCACAAATTTTGTTACTTAAGCTGTATTTAAAATTAATGACAAATAACCATTGCATAGATGCAAGCTGTGATAAAGCTTCCTCAACTGTACTGAAAATGTATTTTAAAATATGGAACACCTACCTTCACCCCAAAGATGTAAGGAAGGGGCATTATCCAACTAAAAACATATTTACTTCTTTTCTCAGTACTGACATTTTTCCAGTTAAAATTTCTTCAGCACTCCATAGAAGTAAATTCTCCCTCGATTAAGGAACAAAAATCATTAGAGCTGAGGTCAAAACCTGCCAAAGTCAATGCTTTTGAGAAGGATGTGGGACAATGTGTGGGATAATGTGGGATATTCAGTCCATCAACATGATGAATTTTCATTTTCCCTTAGAAAACAACATGAAATATTTACAAGCCCATGTCAAATTTTAGAGTCTTGAAGTGAATGTCTTAATAATGTTGCTCACAACTTTTAATATAATATTTTGAAAAAATAAGCATAAACCATATTTAGGCACCTGAAAAAATAAAACCCTTCTGTTACTGATCAGTGCCTCTAAGAAAATCATCTTGTTTCTGGGTGCATTATTTTACATCCTTTATTCTGATGCTGAATTTTAGTCATCCATGTCTGAAAACTGTGGTATCATAACAGAACTTTCAGTAATACACTGAGAAGTCTATTTTGAGAATGTCTGCTGAGTTCAGCACACAACCCCTCCTCCTCTGCTTTCCACTTGAATTACTGCTTAATTTCACATAAGCCACTGTTGTACCTCTAGCACAGTATAGAGAACTCCAAATAAGAACTAACAAATATAGGCACAAAAGGAAATCCATTAAAGACCATTTAATAAAAATAGAAAACATCTGACTATAAAGTGTGTAGGGGAAAAACTATAAGTACTTGTTACAGCAAATGTAAGAGAATGTGTAGAGCAAGAAACTCTAAGCACTGATGTTAGAGGTTTTAAAATCAAATGCAGTACAATGAATTCACCAAGGAACAACAATACTTTGAATGTTACTATAGTGGATAAATTTGACTGAACTGGAAGTTTAATAATTTGGCTTCTTTAAAGAAAGAATTATTAGAAAGCAAGGATTTTGATTAAATCTAGAGAACTATCAAAAAAATCTTCAAAGTTATGATTCTGCATCAGGTAAGAGAATAATTTTCTTAGAAGCTCACCCTTTATCAGTGATGCAATGAAGATAACAGAAATAGAGAAACAGTCTGTGAAATCCAAGTAAAGCAAAGAAGTGAGAAAAATGAGCTTCAATCCAGAGCATAGAAAATTGTTACTAAAATAAGAATTGCAGAAAAGCCGTGTCTGCCAGTAAAAAGGCTAATAGAAATTTAGGTTTTTTAAAAATTACATTGGGAACAAAGGAGATTTTACTAATGGGATGGGCCATTATGAAATTGGAGATAGCTACAATGAAGATAATGTCTCAGGAAGTGTTCAACAGTTGTTCCTATTCCATGTTTGGAAAGGCTGATGTACAGGAATTTCATAAGAACAAAGAACTTTTTTGCCTGCTCATAGGAAAAGAGCTGATACCACTGCTGATGTCAATAACTGGAATATAGAGTTTGAAAAGAGATGGATAAGATATCTCATCTGCTAGTGTTAAACTTCTTTAACATTTGAATACCAGAGAAGTTCCATAGAGTTGAAAACCAACCCCATTTGTACCAGTACATCAAAAGGGTAAAAGATGTTCCAGTTATTCTGAAAACAAAACCAAGTGAAATAACATGAAAAGTGCTATCTGATAAAACCATTGAAAAAATTAGAATATAATTTATCATCATTATTGTGACTTAAAGGAAATAGATCATTTCAAACAGGCCTGACAGCTATCAGGTACTTGCCAATGGTGAATCATCATCACGTGGTGGGTTTGCTAGGGAAGTACTGCTCAGATTCGTATTAGGCTCAATGTTTTTTCAGCATTTTATCAATGATGTGAGGAACCAAATATGAAATTAGACATGGTAAATTGTGCAGATGGAAATGTAAATAATCCTGATGATTTGATAGTCATTTAGAGAAATCTGGATTGCTTGATTAGCTGAAACTATTCAAGGAATGTTCCTATTCAGGTGTACTGTATGGAATAATGTTCATCAGTGAACTGAGACTTCAGGCATGACTTTAGGAGATTTAATCCTATAAATGGTGTATATAGGTGATAGTTTCAGTCTTGTGTCTTTTGCTGCATGAGTTTTGACCCTAACTCAGTCTACATTTACATATTTATAAGTTTAGCCCAACAATTTTTGTCTTTTTCATAGATGTTCAGGTCTTTTGGCCATGCTTTTTTTTCACTTTCACGCATGAAAATACTTCTTGTAAGGATCTTAGTATCATCTGTATGATGAAATGTGCATGCATGCACACACACACACACATGTGTGTCTCTCAAAATTTCAGTGTGTTGACTATGGAATGTAAAGGGAATATCAGTGCAAGAGTCACCTAAAAGGTGAATTGAACATACAGAAGTGTACATGGTATTTTTTGAAGGGTGGCTACGAGCTTATATGCAATGTATTTCTTGCATTAAGAAAAATTAACCTTACTCTTCTCTCAAAAGTCTCTCTGAATTACCAAAAAAATTTCCAGATTTGCATATTTTATATTCAACATAAGCAAGGCATTATTTGTTTTATGATTCCCGAAGTGATAAACCTCTTCTAATACTCATTCTTTCCCTTGGAATAAGGTGAAAGTTTGGTCTCCATTACCTATATTCTATAATCCGATGAGAAAAATATCCACCTAGAAAGTCACCTTAAACTCTTTCTCAGTTGCTTTAGCTTCCTTTTCCTTCTTGTTCATTTAAATATATACTAATAGATGCTTTCCCCTGCAGTACTGCTTCAAATTTCATCTTTTTCAATTTATTTTCGCTCAGATTAAGTTCATATTTTTTGTTAACCTGGACTGCATTTTTATAACCCTAAGTGATATCAATATAAATTTTAAACCACGAGGCTTTTTATTTGAAAATTACATAACTGCTTTTGGCACTGCACTGCCAAGACAGTGATTGAGAACCAACACATGCTTTGGACCAAGACTCTTTGTGTTTTCTGCTGCAGTTCTGTGCCTTGTGCCTATGAAGCCACCTTTGAACTAAGGGGTTTTCTTCTCTTTGCCTTTACTGCCTTACATATTCTTCCAAGTATTGGATCATGATTTGCTTTGTACTGTTTTGATGAAGTGACTTTAGCGCAACTCTTGAAGACTCATTTGAATTGCCTGCTTGTCTGCTCCCACGTTCATTGCTTGCAGTAATTTGTGTGTCTCCATAACATAAGGATATCATCTAACTTCCATAAACCTTATTTTAGTTTAGGTGACTTTGCTTGACAAGTTCTAATTACTACTTTAGGTTAACTCTCATTCTACAGATCTTACATCCCAGATCACAATTGTGATTTTTTTTTTCTTCTTTTACTTTGGCAGAAGCTCAATCTCCCACAATTGCAATATTAGATTTTCAGGTTTATATCAGTAAAAAAAAATAGTTACCTTATTCTTTGAACTATTACATAAAACATTTAAATTATATTTTATTTTTAGTTTGATAGAGCAGAACTTCTCACCTTTCAAAATCACAACTTCATAGCTACCCTCCTCTGCCTTAATTAACTGAAATCTGTTAAAAACAAGTACATTAGAAAAATTGCTCATCAGATTACAGCTGCTCCTGATTATTCCTGTTAGCTGGTCACTGTCTATGCTAGTTTAAGACATGCCTGTTGGGGTAGCTGAGGCCATCCCGGGACGTTTGTGGGACAGCTCTTCTCTATGAAACCACCCCTTGGAAAGTGAAATGGTCTCTCCCTGAGTTACCTTACCTGGATATGTTAATTCTCCTATATACATTAACCTTAACCTGTCCCCTAACCCTATCCCTCACTCCTTCTGTATCCCCCCGCCCCCCTCTCCTCCCCTGTGCCCCCTGCCCTCTGGCTGGTGCCCTATAACAAGGGTCTCCCAAGGCCATTCGGCCTCTTTCGCCTCTGGACCCCTCAGGAATAAAACGTCTTGGGACTCCCTGTGTCCGAGCCCTGTGTTTGAACCCTGGTAACGCTCGAGCCATCTAGCTGGGGGGAGGTGGACCCGGCTGGGATAGGGACAGAGCTGTCTGCTCAGTACCCGGCTGTACTGGCCAGTGGCGCCTCCTGGAGCCTCCAAGACACTCCTGGTATAGCAGAAGCTTCCACCCACCCCACACCTCCCCCCGGGACTGCATTACATGCCCACAAAGTAATTGAGATTATTGGCTTAGAATTCTGCAGCAGAAAATGTGAACTACATGAAGTGTGACCTTTAGATTTATAAATATCCTATATGTGCAGGTACAGGCAAATTGAAAAAAAAAACAACAGTGAACAGTTCAAATATTGAAAGATGAATGACTCAATTTTTTCATATGTTAAATATTAGGAGCAAATTAAAATGAGATCCATGCTGATAAAGACAAACCCTTTATCGGGTTACAGCAAACAATGTTTGCATAATGTTTATTATAAACACAGAATCTCAGTTTTAATTGAAAAGCAATCTGTGTTTTTTAAAGCTTGTGGGTATTTATTCAACTGCAACAGTAGATGCAATAGAAAATACATCCTTGTTTCATTTTGCCTGCATCATTCATATTGGCTTTTTATAACATTTCCATGTTAGAAGATACTGTGGAGAAGCTGGCAGTGAGACATTATGCAAGTCTTGAGAGACAAATGGATGTTATAGGCTGGGGAAGGGTAGGGCAGGTTAGTGTTGGGCTCTCAGTAGTTCTTGCTGAGAATCCCTTCTTGCTGTGAGGGATTCTCAGCTGCAGGAAGGATGGTTAGTGAGTGTATGGATCTCTGAAGGATTCCCCACATGGGCCTAAAGCCTTGATAATTTCCAGTGAGTGAGGGCAACCAGGAAATAATAGCAGAGATACAGCTGGGTGGCTTTTAGCCTCTATGATGTTTTTAGATGACAGAAAAGTAAGATATTGCTCTGTTGCAGATTATATACACAATCACTATTATTAATTGTTCAGAGTCTCTGGAGATTCAGTGCAGACAAATTTGTGTGTTCCACCTTGAAATACTGCCAGATTCGGCTCTGAGTTCACAGTAATTGTAATGTTGCCCAAGGCTCATATGGGAATGTGAACTGTATGTCAGGCTATCTAATTAGTGGTCTCATCACTTCAGTAAGTCTTTATGTGGGTGGTGTTCCACACACTATGAGGTGGAGGTAAAAAATTGAAAGAATCCATGAATATCTGTGAAAAGACTGACCTGATCCTGCATAGAAGTTGTAGAAAAAATTCAAAGACTTTATGTTGAGGATGTTGTCTAATACATTTTACAAAACAGTAGCTGTAGAACTCAGGGAATAAAGGATATTACCTAACGTTTCTTTATGATCCTGAGATGGAAAAGTTGGAAAATATTCATTTACTCTCTGCCGTTTATGAAAAATGTTTTCTGACAATTTCAGATTCATAAGATGGAGACAAAAAAGCTTTTCAGCTCCAAACACTAAATCTTGGTTTGCAATACAACTGCAAGCATGTGCCTGTAACCCCTCACCACATGGACCTCAGACAATTAGGAAAATCGTTGCTGAGAGAATTATTCAGAGTTGGTCATCTCTGGTGTTTAAACCAATCTGAATTAATTGTCTAAAATCAAAGAAGGTGGAACTAAAGAATTTTGGACATATATTTTTGTTAAGAGTTTAAAATCTTCTGAACATTAGTTAACTTATGGAGTTTATCAGTGGAAAAAATCTAAAAATAATCAGGTCAAAGTGGGCATAATGATGAGACACCAGCACACAACTGCCTCTTGATGCATTACAAAGGTGATGATTTCTTTGGATCTGTAATACAGTACTTAATGACTAGTTTTATTAAAAACTGTGTTTGTGGTAAAAATGAGTAGGCAAATGTGTGAAGAGATATGTAATTTCTGTAAAAGACAAGTGGGTGGAGAAAGAGAAAAAAATTACATGGAGTTTAACAGAGAAGGTGAGAGAATGTAATTAAAGACAGTGGTGTTTTCTGAGGTTAGCAAGTTTGTTCAAAATTTTTATAATAGTTAAAAGAAAATTCCCAGGAAGTAATTTTCCACCTGACAGAATGGTTGGTTGTTTCAATTTGTTGCTATGTATTCATGTCTGCAGAAATAATGGCCTTTGTGTACACGTGACAAAGAATATGACTTCATCAGGATTCTTTGGAAATCAGCTTTGTGTGAAGGACTTTCAAGGTACTGACTTTTGAAGGATTTGTCTTAAAATTAAAAAAAAAAAGAATAAATAAGTGTATTATATTAGATGTTTTTACAGTTGCATTTTAAGGAATATTTAATAGCAAACTATTGTGTGTCTATATTATGAGACATATTTTCTTCACAAAAATCATTTACAAGTGGAGATTGCTGGAATTATTGTTGTCATTTCACTTAGAGAGGGTAGATTATTCTAAGGGATTACATAAATTTATGCAGAGGACTTTCTCCTCTAAAAACATTATAATTTTTATGGCATATGCTTACACTTATTTTTCCCTTAGATATTTTATGTTACAATTGAGCCAAACATGAAACTTGCAGTTACCAATTCCACATATTTCTGTCAAAAGTAGTTCTCTTGACAATGACAAGAATTATTTGCAAAGATATTTCATAGGTAAGAAGCAATTTCCATCTTTAAGGAATCTAATAATACTGTTTAGTCTAGAAAGTTACCATGGTGATACAAATCTTTGGGAACACACCAAACCAAACGTCCTGCATGACATTGATAACATTTGCTATAGCCATGCATATACATCTTTTACTAGTTTCAGATCAGCACTCTAGCATATTTCCTACACTTTCAAACAAACTGTGAAGCACGAAGTTCACACAAATTTGGGTTAAGGGGTCAAAAAAGATGAAGCCTCTCTTGCAGGATGTTCTCTCTGGGATGCAGCAGAAGCTCATTTTGTGTAGAGGTGGCACATATTTTTTTCATTTGATGGATAGAAGAGATTGTGTGCCCTGGGAAAAGTGCTACATCACCAAAGGCTTCCCTGGAAGGTCAGCATATTTTTTCTTATACTTGCATATTCTGTACAAAAACCTTACCAGGTTATACTGTACTGGACAGCATACTATCAGTACCCATCTGTATTTAAGGAAGATGTTACAAAATGAAAAAGAATCAGAAATTAATTGTTAAAATACGTTTTTACAAGTAGTTTTCTAAATTGCCAAGAATTAGGTGAAACAGCTACATATGTAGCAGGTAAATATGCTTCACACATTTATACATGTTATATATATATATATTATATATATATATACATATATACAGCATATTTATGTGAGTATATATATTTATGTGTATGTTACATTTATACACATTCTATTTTAAATAGAATTTTTTTTCATGTTGAGAAGACTGAATATCTGAAATAAACAGAGAACATAATTTAATAGATTTCAGGATATAGCAAATCCAGTAGGTCTTGAATTCCAAGGCTGAGATTTAATTGTTTAAGTAAAGAATTTTTCTGTCTTTCCATTAATCTGCCAGATTAGTGATTGGTTTGCCATAATCAACTAAAGATTTATAGATCAGTACTTAAATGAGTGCTACAGGCTTTAATCATGCAACAAGCATATTCTTACCAGATTATGTAGCTGTCGCTAAAGTAAATTAACCATAGTTTACATTTCTATGCAAAGTAAAGCTTTCTTTGAAGTCTGTAATTATTAATATGTTTGAGGTCAAGCAGTTATTTATATAAATTTCTGGATAAGGGCTAGCCTGTTCAACATTTTGGAGAATCAAATTTGAATATCCTGAATCAACTACTACTAATTCAATTTCCATGGCTGTGAAATCTGCCCTTGTGAACTGCAGGAAAAAGAAAAAAAAAGTAGCAGCAGCTTTGATAGTAGTAATGAAGACCTCCTTCATTGATGAATGCTTTAGCCCTAAAACATAGTATGAGGAGCCATCTCTTCCACAAAAGTAAGAGATGTGAGAAGGTAGAGAACAAAAGAGAAAGTGCACAGGAATATAGGTCTGGAAATAGTCTCCTGCATCATCAGAGCCAACTACTTGTAATTCTCAGCAATCATACCAAGTCTGAAGGTTCCACAGTATCATCTGTGCCACACACTATTTATACATCCCATGGGCCATGAAATATTTCTGCATCCCATTAAAAACATAAGCTCTGTAATAAAAGTCTTAGCTAAAATTCTCCACAGGAAGAGATCAAGAGACACTGTGGCCATTGTCAGTGAACTAGCAGGATGTTTATTAAATAACGTTTCCAGATCATCCCAGGAAAAAACACTCCATATGAACAAATATCCCAGTGGGTCTTGACTCTCTGATACAAGAAAACTCTTCATCAGTCCCACTTCTAGTAATCTTTCTAAGATTAATAATGACTGTAAATGGTATGTTTATTATTTTGGATTAGCTTCACAAAGTGAATTCAAGGGAGCTTCCAGTGTCATATATGCATTGATGGATGTATTTTTATCTCAACAACTCATGAGCTTGTTGTTTTGCATCATGTAAGACTTATCCTTACTTAGCATCTTCATTAGCATGTTCACAAGATAAATACAATAATCATCAGGAGGCTGGGGTCCGCTGAAGTACTCACACAGATGCTGTATGTACCAGTCAACTGTACCTCTAAGCCTTGTGATGTTGCATTTACTTCAGCAAGTTGCATCCTTTCAGAAAGAACTAGCAGATCAATTGTTTCCAGAGCTGTGAAGCAGCAAGGTCAGGCCTTTTGCTCAGCATCTGTGTTTAAAAAAAAGTTATTGTAACCTCCACTGACTGAAGAATACTCAAAGCATAAAAATAGTTTTCTTTATAATTGCTTTTTTAAATAAAGTAGTCTTAAACAAAGAAACTGGAGAGCTTTAGACGATGAAGGCAGAACAGTGAGAGTCAGGGAAAGCCAAACTGTTCGGAACACTGCAGTACAATGGAGCTTCATTGAGTGTTATGGCAGTCCTTCACCAGGCCAAGGAGACACAGCTACAAGGTTTTTCTCTAAAGTGTGGATTTTCATTTAGAGTAGAGGGGATTTTTTTTGTGCAATATTTGGAGTGTGAAATGTGTTTTATTCAAGAAAGGAATGCAATATGAAAATCTCCAAGAGTCTTCAGAACCAAAAATGAGGGAAATAATCAGCTCAAGTCAATTGAAATGCTTTAGTATCTTCAAATATTTATTTTCTATTTGATCATGGGGTTTTTTAAACAATTTGTTTTATTATTATCTAAACTTAGTTCAGAAAAAGTAACTTTAAAATTTCAAAACACCATGATGAAATGTTTTGATATTTTTCTGAACACTTTGCATGTCATTTTACAGGTTTTCCAAGGTCAGTTCTTTCCTAATTCAAATGAATAGACTTTTTTTTGATGAAATATATATAACTGAAAGATTACTATTACTACTTTTAAGGGTTCTTTTTACAACAAGAACAAAATTACAACTATTTGATATGTATATTGCATGTATTCCAGTATCTGTAAATAAGACAGAATGTTTATTAGTTGAATTTTGCGACTTTCTAATGATTACATTTTGTTTCTTGGAAAGCTTCCTTTTGTTATCATGTTTCTAGTAGGATTTAGAGTAGGTTGTCTGTGTTTTCTGCAGACCACTAATGCAACCACTGACTATGCACTTAGTGTCTATGGTGTTTGCAGTATAGAAAAAAAGAAGCATATATGAAAAAATCCTTAAAACTGCTTAGGCAGTGGTCTGTTATTAAAGTGTTTCGGAGCCACTGCTGCTGATACTTACTGTGTTCTTTCATTCTTAGGAAGGAGCCACAGTTTAGTAGCAGAAAGACCAAGGGTAAATTATTCCATCGCTTAAGTGTTTTAGGATTTACGGCAGCTAAATGCTGCTCTGGCATCCTGAAGCAGCTCTGCTGTGACTCAGAGTTGCTAACGAGGTTATCCGGGTGCTTTGCTCGGGAGCTGCTGTCCCTGCGAGTCACTGCCGGTTCCTGCCCTGCAGGACCCCAGCCCCCGTCTGCTTCCAGGGTGATGTCCAGCTGAGACGGGACAGCTGGGGACAACACGAATGTGAGCCAGCACCCGCAGCACAGTGCCTTCAGGTTTACCTTCCCATGTCTGAGAACAGATTTTGGCTCAGATTCCCCAGGATAATATATTAGCGTGACAGATGAAAGCAGAGCAAAAGTGAAAGGCCAGGAGGATTTGCAGAGCACTTAGACTCAGACCTGGGTGCCTCACTGCACATTCTGTGATGTGGGTGGGAATATGTGATCAGAAGAGAGGGAGGAATTGGCAATGAAATACAACTGGATCAGTAAGGTAGCTTTACTTTTTTGATTCTCAATTAATACAGAGAATTAACATGGCAAAGTGAAGGAATTTATTTTAAGTGAAAACAACACAAGTTTACATCTCAGAGAGTTGTGATGATACCTTACTATACCAAAGTTCTTAGCAAAATATGAGAAAATGCTTCAGTTTTGACACCCAATCATTCTGGTGAAGAAAGTCCTATCTGAGTAAAAGAAAGAGTGCAAATATTATCATACTTAAATACAATTTTTAATGCTCAAGTTAACTAACGGATCTTGGGGAGATTTTTCAGGCAGTGTAGCAAAGGACGAGTTCTGGTAGTAATCATATCATACCTTTAAACTGAAGCTGTGTTCTCAATGAGTTTAAGTACAGCCAGCTGACATGGTGCTGAACATGGCTTGTCCTTTGCTGTATCAGTTGCAAAATCAGCATTACATTTGCAACTGTTAAAAATGCAATAGGATGAAAATATCCTGTGTAAGCAGGACTCTTGAGCTACTGTGTAACTAAAGAGCTCTTATTACTACTTTACTGTACTCTCACATATAATGGAAAAAACTGTTAAAAATATCCCCTTTTTTCTCACATTTCTAAAATAATTTTGAAAAATCATATGTGAAATGTTAACAATTCCGCTTTTGGCTTTGCTCTTGACTGAAAGAATATATCACAAAATGACCAAAAGTTAGAACTCCTTGGTCAATTTCTTAAGCAATATTCTGTCAGATTTTCCTGTCCTCCCCATAAAGACTCATAGAACAAACACATTCATAGGGTTGAGCCTTTCACATTCACACTTTACTAACTTCTAAATTAAAAAAGTAGCTTCCTCCTTGTCTGTGAATATTTAATAGCAAATACTATACAGTAGTTAGATTTTAGATTGTGAAGAAATAAACTGTACATGGGAAATATTTTAAAAGTCATTTGCTGAAAGGGTATTAAGGAACTAACTATGAACTCAAATGACTATGTAATTTTTTTCTCTAAACACTAATGAAATGGTTTGGGAAATATTTGTGTAATATTTGAGGTATGATAAAATATTTTAAGTTGGTTCCAGTACACTGAGCAATGGAAATTCATTAACAGCAGTGAGATCTCCTCTAAATAAAATGGAACAACACTAATTTTAATCTATGATAAAATACCGTAAAATCCATAAAAATGAATATGCAGATTTGGTTTTTAAAAGCACTTGGTAGATTTTAGTGACCCAATTTCTAAGGACATCAGAAAACCCCATCAGTAAGTACTTGCTTTGCAAAATCAGAATCAACAATTTAGCCCACTAAAATCTGTTCAAGACCATAGGAAGCACAGCATTAACACTGTAATCAGAAAGCTGGCTCAGGAATTTCTCCATCTTCTCTTTCTCTCACTCTTTAAGCTCCAGCTGTCTTTACTTTTCCTTCTTTTGTCCTCCTCTCAGGGGGGAGAACCCTAGCTGCTCATTCCTTCTTATATGTGAAGACCCTCATGCTGCTCCATCATCTCTTAGAAGCCTTTTCATCTTTTTGTTTCCTGTTCCCAGTCTCAAAATAGGACTGGTCTAACTCCTCTAGTACTGCTCTCAATAGTGAGATAACTCTACATATGACTTCTTTTTTTCCCTCTCAGCTCAAGATTTCCCCTGATTTTTTTGGTCCATGCTTGATCTTCCAGTTCTGTATTTGTGGTCTTTGTTTAGTCCCCTTTGAATAAATGCAAGCAGCTGGTTATGGTTGCTCATGCTTCAAAAGCAGAACAGCAGCACAGAAGCAGCACATTTGCCTGTATACATCATTACTGACACCATCCTATCAGTCATGCTTTAGCATAGAGAGAGGGTATCTTAATGTATTCTATGAGTTTCTGCTCCTCAAGTAGCTGTTAAGGCTCCCTCTATGAAATTCTTTCTTTTAGGGAGTTGTCAGGCTCTTTTACAGGAGTGTTGGGATTAGCTATGGCTCTGTGGATATCCCAGCCTGACAGGCACTTTTCCATGTTCCCTTACAGCAGGGAAGCAGCATCTATTGGAGGCCATATGTGATGGGCTTCCTCCTTGGCCAGGGAGCAGAGCAGGGATTACCCATGTAGAGCCTTCCAGACTGTAACAACAAAGTTGAGCTACTGCAGTACCCGATGAGATTCACTCCTGTGCATAATGTGGCCCAGCAAGGGTCCCTAGGACTAGCTTGACTCTCTGAAGAAGTTGATTTGGGCTCAAAAAGAAGAATAATAGGGAAGATGAGGAGCAAGAACAGTGAATGAGTACACTGATTCCTTCATTTAGCTCACACCCTCTGTTGTTCCCAGTCCTCTGCCTTCACAGGTGCAATTGGTGGTGAGAGCTGGGTCAGACAATGGCTTTGAGGCTGTGCAAGTCTGTGCTTTGCTATTCTGGTTTAAAGCTTAGCAATATGCAATTCAATTTATTGATTAATTTTGTTAATTAATAAATCTATTTAATTCACCTTACTATATAGATCATAAGAATTGCTGAAGTGACTTGTTTCTTAACCCTATACATTAATCATAAACTATATCCTTCATAAGGACTGCCCCAAAATTTCAGTTTCAAGTCTCCATTTTACATACAAATTTTCAGAATTAGAAGGTAGGAAAAATTTTAAGTCTGTTTGAAACAATGTCATTGTACATAACTAATTTTAAAATAATTTTATAGGGTACTTTTGAATTTAATTTTGTCTCCCTTTTAAAACATTTGTCTTGAAAGAAAATCATTGCATTCTCTTTAAGTTTTTTATTTCTTTTATTATTATTTTTTGGGTTTTTTTGGTTGTGGGTGATTGATACAACATTAGAAGTATCTTAGCAGTTTTATTGACTGGGATCCCTGTCAGCATATGCTCCTTTATTGAATATTTCACTTCAGAGCATTAATAACTTGTGCTTTCAAGAATTAAACATCATATTCAGAGTTCCTTTCATTCTTTTTTTATTGGTTTCCTTTGAACAAAAGGAACTGTTGTAATGGTCCAAGCTCAGAGTGATAGAGACCAGAGGACATTTTTTTCCCACTTTGGATTACTTTTTGACAGTCTTTCTATTTTTTTCAGATTGTTCAATATATCATTTTCCTCACATGAGAGAAAGCAGTTATTAAGTTTTACTTGCCAATGGTGCAGAAAATGACACAAATGTTTTGCTTATTGAGCATTCTTAAAGTTCTTCCCAAGCATTAGGCATCCATAAAAACAGGGTATTACTTTTGATTAACACCAAGAGTTAGTTTTGGTTTGTTTTTCGTTTCCCATTAAAATGCATACATTCCAGGTACAAATAATTTAGAACAGTGTCATTAGTAAAATAGATGAGAGATACTATTAATCAGAGAGTCAAATGCATTAAGTATTCTGGTGACAATAGGAGCCTAAGCTTGTTGCGGAGTCTTGTTGGCAAGCTCATTTTCAAAAAGTCATTATTACAAATTGCTTCAACTAGTCAGATCATATAAAATCTACTTGTACTGTAATATTCCAGATGCTTGATTACTGTTCTTCAGTGTAGTGAGTTGCCAATTTCGTCCTCCTGAGAATGTGTGACAGATTGCAGTACAATCTGTTGATGGTCTCGATTGTAGCTAAAGTACATCATTGTCACCCATGCTAAAAAGCTGGGACATGTACTGTAAATATATAATTTTGTGAAATGTATGCTAGTGTTTTGTGTTCCAGCAATTGCAAACGGTACATGACAATATACTTGATCTGGTGAGGAGAAGAATCAGAGGTAGAGAAAAATAAAGCAGATAATTAAAGCTGCAAAATGTAGTGAGTACATTAATTCTATGAACAATACAGGTTGAATTGTCTTTGGTATGCATGCTGGTGTTTGGATGCTTGGGGAAAAGGAGAGAAAAAGAAAGAGGAAATGATATTTGTGTTAGTCCTACTCCCCATTTTCTGCTCTGAAAGGTTTGGGCATGACATCCATTCCAGCACAAGGTTGTAAATGGTAAATATTACAGCCAAGTCAATGACTGGCAATAAATCAGGAAATGTGGATTGTTTACTCCCTCTTTTCCCCTGTGGAGGAAGATCAGGGATAGAAAGGCTTTTTTCTTTTTTTTTTTAATTCTACCAACATCAAAATTTCTTTCTGTATCTTGCTTTCTCAACTTTCCTAGCATAGCCTTTCTTCTTTGAAGTTCTTTAAGGCTGCAGCTCAGGGAAGCATTTAAACATTAGGCATATCCCCACTCAGCAAATGAGCAGGTACATAAAACACAGATGACTTGGTCTAGTTCTCTCACCCTCTCACAACTACATATGTTGTTTCTTTTCCAAGCACTTAGGTCATGAGGCTGGAGACCTAGACCTGTCCCGGCTTTGGGTACTGCCACTACGTCACACCCTGGTAGCTCAGGTATCTTAGCACAGGTTTCACATCAAAAAGGACTGGCTCTGAAAGCAGCAGTCCTTCTCCCCAGCCTTTCTTTGGCCCCTTCCCCTTGACTGGAAATTGCAGTTACGCAGCTGCAGGGTCAGGTGGCTTCAGCTCATACAGCAGAACACTGCCCTTCCACATTTCAAAAACATAAATATGGGTCTCTTTAGGCCACACTTATACTGCAGGATGAGTACTGGGGTAAGAGAGAAAGGAATAAAGTATGGTATAGTGGTTTTAAAACTTTTAAACCTTTTTTCCCTTTAAACAGAATTCCCCTTGTCTGTTTTAGCTGTTTTCCATTGTTCCAGGGGTTTTCTTTGTTCGATTTTTTTTTAAATTTATTTTTATTTTCCCATTCCATGTTAGTTTAGAACTATCTGGATTAACAGAAAGAAGAGAAAAGCTGAGGTGGTAGTTTTATTGCTAGTCTTCTACTAAGTGTCTTGGAGAGATACAATAATCTGACAAAACGGCGTCTCTTGGAATTTAGGTGTAAGATCAGGCTCTGACATAAAGATGGGCACAGGACTGCCTTACAAAACACTAAATAATGTGTGCATATTTGTAAATGTAAATTGTTTATGGAATTCACTGGAAACAGCATATATTTTTTTCAGGGTATAATTTGGTCTGAGGAAGGAAATAATGATGTTAACTCACAGCTCTATTAATTACACTGACAGTGCTATTTTTTAAACATGTCACTTTGAAAACAGCCTTTGTTCTTCATTGTGTTTGATTCCAGTAGAGAAGCTTTGCAATTTCCATGGTGTATGAGGTAGCTGTGATGCACTCTGAAACAAAAGGCTGACTTAGGAAAGGTGGATATATTTGGAATTAGAGAGTTCTCTCTCCAGCTTTGAAAGGAACAATGAAGTCGAACAGATAGTCCTGCTTCCCTGGCAGCTAGTGAAGCCATTCACTGGGAACAAGATCAACCTTTAGGTAAGCATGTTGCTCAGGTCATGTTCTCCTATCTTTTCTTGTGCTGAATAATACAACCTTCTGGGAAGTCAAGTATTTCCATGTTCTGAAACAAGTAAAGCAGTAATTGAAAGGTGGCAAAATTGTTATGTTACTGTACTGGCAAATATTATTTACATGATATTTTCAGTCTTAGGAGGACTAGGAGTGTTTTTAGTTTTAGGAGGATGGGTATAGTTTCCTGGCTAGTATTCTAGAATAGTACATAGTTAAATTGGTGATTTAAAATATTGCCTAAATTTTAGTAAATAGGTGTTTATTTACTACCAGCACATATTCAAATACATCAATAAATTCACCAGCTTATAGGCTTTCTCCTTTTTGAACAGGACCTGAACATGAACAAGTCCTATCTGTGGATTGATACCACAGATACCAGTACCAAGGGAAAATATTTGCTGCATATGAAAATTTGAAAACATGTAGATATATGATTTACTTTCTCTGGTACCAGGTGGTGCTGAAAGAAGATAAGTTCAAAGGGGTCATTATAGGATAATGTGGAGATCAGGCAAACAAATTTATGTCTAAAGATAAATGGTAGTCAGTAACATAGACTCTTGCTTTAAGGTGACATATTGATGGTAGTTTAAATATTATTTACTTAATATTCTGTGGTGACCAATGCTCATGCATACCTGTTGCTGTCAAAAGTTTCAGGTTAATGCCCTTTGTCTATTTGTTATTTTTATAACAGCTATTTGCTTTGAATTCCTCACAAGATGAGCTAGTGATAGTGTTATTAAAACTGAACATAATGAAAAGAGAAAGCTGAGGGACAGTCAAACAATTTTCTGCAGCGTATCCGTAAGACGTTATCTCTAATACTCCAAGAAAATAATGTAATAACTTTCCCTTGGATTCTTTTCAAAGCTTGGTCTGTTCTGACTCCATGCTTAGATCCATCTGGTTTCTATGTATGCATTTCTGCTCAGACTGTGGGGAGTTTGGAGGCCCTGGCTGCTTTTTGGAGGGAGCAGCCCCTCCTTTGGCTACATCTGCTCATGTGGTTTTCTTGTAAGAGAAAAGGTTTCTCTATATAAGATAATCTTAGCATGAAAAAATTTTAAAGTGATCTGAACTACCATGGAAAAATTTTAAGGAATTCTCCTAACTGAAAGCTGTTGAGCTGGGCTGACCCATTTCCTGGTTCCTCTTCTTGTAGATTGCTGGCCTGGGATGGAGTGATCTCTGTAGAAATGTGGAACTGAGCCATGGAGATGGCTGCTTAGAAGTGGGATGAACCCTAAGAATTACAGTGGCAAAACTCCCACAATAATGACAAAATGTAAAGCTGAATAAAGGGTGTCTGCAGTTACCCTTTATGTGGTCATGTAATATCATTTACAAAATTGAAAAGATTACTTCTCTTGTGTGAAACATTCATTTAAAACCCCTACATTGAAACATTTTGGCTGTTATGATTTTTCATTTTTTTCAAGTAAGAAAACAAAATTAATAATGACAGATTTTGCATATGTGTATATTCATGCGTGTGGAGAATTTTCTGTAACACAAACCATATTTTACTGTGTGTTAAGGTATGTCATATTCTCTTATACCAAGACCATTTTTTTGTCATCCAACAAAGAGATGTTTCCCTTTAAAGGTTAAGAAATGAGAACCATGGTAGTAGGTCATTGAGTAATATACACCTGCTCTCACTTGTTTAAATTACATTTCCTCTTTACACTGTGGCTCAGCAGTATCAGAAGACTATTGTTTCCTGGGCTAATGCAATCTTTCCATGCGAAAAGCTCTTGATCTGTTTCTTTTCTACACTCCAGTTGCTGTCACCAGTGTTTCATCTGTTTGGTGCTAAAATGCACAGAAAGCAAATGCTTATATAATTTCAGTGTTGAGGTATCCTTCCTCTAGAATCTTTAGCTTGGTTTATTTTCATTAAGTGAAGTTTTCCCTGTCAGCAATACACATGCCCTCACGTCCTTCACCCGAGAGAGAGAGAGGGGGAGTGAGAAATGAAGAAAGGGAAAGGGTCTATGCAGATTCAAAAGCAAAAATGTTAAAAACCCTGCTGCCTTTCAAACAAAGATCATGAGATTTGCTTTGTGCATGTGAGCACATACAGAATTATTACATCTTTATTGTTGCACATTGTTACACAGATGTGTATACAAGCATTCACTCATTTCACTTGCAACATGACAGCTATTAATAAGTGTGTTATTTAAAATAAATAAGAAAAGATCTGGTGCTGTTTGATACTAAAACCTTTTTTATGCTATTAGCACCAATAAAACTCCATGTTGCAAATTAGCTAACAGAATTAGTTCAATTTCTTTTTTATTCTTGAGCTTTTATGAGGTTTTGATGGATGCTCATTTAAAAATGCATATCTACATAATAGATTGATTTTTTTTTTTTTTTTTTTTTTTGTTAGGGAAGCAATGGATTGTCTGCTCTTATTAACCTGAAGTGGTATGATTTGGGACCCAACATTTTTGAAAATCAGATTCATATTAGTCATTATGCTTGTAGCATGGCATTCTGAAATCTGGATTACCTCTTAGATCTCACACGGGTAAATTCAGAGATTATTTTATGACTATTAAAAATATTGTCAAAGTGTGTATTCTATTAAAACTAGATTTTATCATATTTACATTATTTTTTCCCAGTAAAACTCTAACAATTCTCTCCACATCAGAGGTGATTTAAAAAAATTTAAAAATACAGAGGTGATGATCTGCCACAACACCTTAGCCATGCACATACACAAACTATTGAATTAACAGATTGCCAATAGAATAGAGAACTGCTATTCATAATGTTGAAAAATTTCAGTTTCTTGCCACAAGAAATGTACTGTATCAGTCAGAACAAAAAGAATGCAAGAAGGTACCAAGAATAATGTTCATAATTTACTGATAATGCACTTAAAAAATTAGGTTGTTGTATCAAATTATAAATTTTTATATGAATAATTTAATGGAAGGAAGTTGGAGCTTATAAAACTACAATTTTAATACACTAATAGGTCTGAGTTGTCATAAATGTCTTTTTATTTCAGATTATTGCTAATGATAAATAGAAATATTTTCAAGTACCTCCGCATGTATTATTTATTTATCAATAATTTGTAATATATCATCTTTGCATAGGCACTCTGTATTGGTATTTGTTTTTAAGTAAACTTAATGCAAAATTTGACATATGTAAAAACCCTACCATTATAAAGAGATAATTATTTATATAAAAAGCTAAGTCTCTCATTACTGCGTGAGATAAAAGGGCCTTTAACAGTAGGAATGTTATCAGCCACTAGTGACCAACTGTCTTCTCCTCAATAATTAAAGCAGCAAGTAAATGTACCCAAAATTAGCCTTTTTAACCTGTGCAGTTATGCAGACTCTGTACTGACTGTAGATACTAGTGAAAGATACTGGCAATATGCCAGGGACATTTCTCTCAGTCTTAAATAAATACCATAGAATTGTAATCAACATATTGTGTGAAGATCCTGCTGTGCTATATTTATTTTCATAATGAGCATTTTTAAGCATTTGAAATAGAAATTGAAATCATAAATGGTTTTTATAAAGGATCAAGAAAAAGTGAAATAGTCCAATATTTGCCTTTGAAGGTTTGCTTTTGTAAACAACTGTGGTCAAAATGAGCTTTCAAGATAAAGTTATTAATTCTTTCATTCTGCTGAATCTTCATGGGGTTTTGAATCAGTGGTCTAGTGACTAATGGTTCCAATTCCCTGAACTATTTCACTGTCTCCTTTATACCAGGAGACAGTCTTTGTAGCACCAGTCTGTTGGGAATGGGCATGAACTGAGTTTTAGGCTTATTCTCTGAAGATGATTCAGACTTATTTATGCCTGGGTGGGGTTCCCATTTACAATTGCTCTGGAGCCCAGTGATGTGCTAGCCTGCAAGGAGGTTTGTGGGATTAAGGCTACTGTGGTGAGTGTATGTCTTTATTTTCAAAACATGTCCTGTTTGTATCATTTTTGAAAGGTCAGTGAATATGCAGAACAACTTGAAATGAGACTAACTGACCAGCTGGCCTAAAAGATTTATCACCAGGAGGTTCATTAGCATCTCTATTTCAGTATTGCATCCAGTTCCCTCATATTGTTGCAGCTACAAAAAAACCACAGCCCACTTGAGACTTAATTTCTCAAACAGAGCTCACTATGAGTGGTGTTTAGTGACCTCTGCAAGCATACAGTACAGATTTTTAAGTGTATGTATAGGTCTCAAGATAGTGAAAAGCTTCATGCTTTCTAGTAGACACTGGCAATTACCTGTAAGTGCTTTGGAAAATTCTTTAAAGCATGTATCTATGTTGCAAAGCACCTAAATGCCTCTTCACTTAAGTAAATAACTTATCATACCAGTATGAGCTACTATAAACTCCTGAAAATCAAAGGCAAAAGAAGCATTAAGGGCAGCATTTGAACAGACTGTGAATTAGAGACGCCTCTGCAAATCCAAGGGGTATAGAGCTGAGATACTCGGCAGAAGAGATTAGAACATGGTGGCGTAGTTATATCTGGTATATCTCCCCGCTTTCATCAGCTCATGGCTTGCTGTTCTCCCTGGGGCAGACAGCTTGTCACCTCAATTTAGAAGACAGCAAGGTGTCAGTAAGATTTGGCTCACTGAGACTTGCCCTTGTCGATTCAGTTCTTGCTTTGGGTACTCTGTGTTCAGTGCTCATTAAGAAGATTTTACACATTTTTTCTCCGCTTTAAATCTATTACAAAATTACAATACTGCTTGGGATTTTGTTCACTAAGTTAGTTATCATTTGTGAAGCTCTCCCTCCCCCCACCCACGCTTTCTATTTACAGCTATTTAGACATGCCATTTTCCTTCATTGGCAGCAGACATTCTAAGGTCCCAAATTAATAACATTTAAAATGTCTTGTCATCTCACATATCTCTGTGAGTTTCTTTTAGTCAGTTGGGTGTTGACAGAATTCTGTTAGAATTGGTCAAACCCTCATTTCCCGATGTCATGTTTATTTGATGATAATAGTGGTAGTTGGTGGTTTTGAACAAAGGCTGCTGATGTCAGCAGAAAGAATCCAATCCCTCTGAGAAAATGAATATTCAGAAAATGGTGTCTTACCAAAGATGCATCATTAATTTGTTAGCAGTGGAATCAACACGCATTATCTGCTGTACATAGGCCAAAACTGCTGTTTGAAATTTACCTGAGCAATAAAGGGAAGAAGATCTAGCTAGGAAAGCAAATCATTGAAAGTATTAGAGTGGGAGGATTCCTACCCATCTAAGCTATCGAAATGTTTTTCCCTAAATAAACACGTTGGAAATTGTCAGGAAAAACACCGAGCAGTTATTTCAATCACAGCAAGCTCTGAAAACAATGGTGAAAACTGATTCCACTTGCAAGAAACAAGTCAGCACCAGTACCTTTCCTTCATTTTGGGTGACGCACTGTTGTTACCTGTAACAGACACTGTAACAGACACTGTGCAGTGTTGGTAAAGGAAGTCTCTCTTCCCAGAAGGACTGTGATAGAAATGAGTTTGGGCCCTCTCTCCTGACTGACATGGTTTTATGATCCAGTTATTAATATTTTTAGAGTGATGCCTCTGCCCGAAATAAGGTGCAAATGAGAACAATAACAAAGTCGGTAGTACAGGTTTTATTTAACAGTTCATGAGAGAGAGAGACAGAGAGAGAGAGAAAGAGAAAGAAATAGAAAAGAGGTGAGGGGAGAGAAAGAGTGTGACAGACAGATTATGTAGAAAATGTCACCTCTCCGTGGAACGCAATGGCATCCCATTGATCCTCTCCATCTGGTCTTCTTGGTGGTGAGGGTCCCACAGAAGACAGAAGAGTATCATGGATTGATACATGTTTAAACCAGGTGGGAACACCCGGGTACCTCTCCTGGAGTGGGGTCAAGTTTGACCCAGTCTCTTGCAACAGGCTCTGCATCTGTTGCATCCCTTTGCATCACAAGCAGTGCTCTGGTACAAGGTCTCAGGAATGAGTCTGGGGAGCGTTTTGGGGTCTTTGATGGTTTATGACACCTCCTCAGCTGCCCCTCATGTGAATGTCCCATGGATGTGGCCTTTCTGGGGTGGGGGTTTTATAGCTGAGTCAGTTTGTGTAATGGAGGAAGAGTGTTTGCTGCCTCTGAGCAGAGGTTATGCCACACCGCCAAAACTCTCCTCCTTCCCCCTTGGCTGGGGGAGCAGGGGCAGTCTGTGCAAACCTGGCCTCAGCAGATGAACCTGTGGGCTATGGCCTTCCCCTCCCCGAACCCATCCAGAGCTGATTTTCAGAATAGCTGTTGAGTTTGGCTTGTGGATACATTCTTCTGCCTCAGCCTTGTTTATTTCTCACTAGATCTGAGATAATTGAACAGTGGTGTCCCCTTTTTCTCAGGTTCCCTTCAGCTTAACTCGCAGTCCAAAGCTCTAGTCAGGAGGCATCTTCAGGGAGGGGTGAGTTTTGGCGGCTTCTTTATACAGTTTTGCCATCATGGGTGAAAGGTCCTTTGTAACATTGTTTAAGCCATTAACCATAACATTTCAGTCTCTGACATGGTGACAGCAGCACCAGCCACATGACACTGGCCCTATGGAGGCAGCCCATCTCCCCCTTCTCCTTTATATTTCTCACCTGCCTTTATAACACATCTCCTTTCCCTACCTCCACAGTGTGCCTGGGCATGGAGACAACCCTTGATGCAGGATGCTCCTCTCCAAATTCCCTGTGGGTACTGATGGTGTAATGGTGTGTCACTCCTCTGTGTGCCACGTGCCTCTGTCCCTTCAGTTAGGAGAGTGGAGAGAGGTAACCCATGGTACTTGTTGCCACTGCTGAGACACAGCAGATACTCTAAGTCCTATGTGGACAAAATCTGCCACCTGCCTTGCTTTTGCCTTGGATGAGGTAGCAGTGGGGTTCACAGTAGTCCTTTGCAAGTACCTGCACAAGAGCTGTTTCCTTGGGGGGAAAAGGGATTGTGTGGGTGATGGAAGAATTCCTCAGGATGAATTTTGCGTTTTAATGTTGGTTCAGTCCTGCCTAAGCGAACAATAATAAAGCAGATCAAAAGGAAGCCCAAAGCAATGGAACAACTTATTTCAGAGTTTGAAGTTCAGTCCCTATTTAAATGTAGATTTATTTTTCTTAAGGTGAAGATAACTGACTGTAGGATCATCTAATAAAAAAGTCACGTATTCTCCATTACCCATAGTTTCAAAACCAGGATGTGAGGTCTTTCTAAAAGACATTCTAGCTAAACCATAAATTACACAAACATTGAACCTATAATCAAATTTGGAAGATTATTACAAAACCTCTCTGTGGAGCTCTCAAAAACTACAGGTCGTTATTTATGCAGTGTCACAAGGACACAGTTGTGAAGGAGGGAACAAACCTCACTTTGAATACCAAGTCTGACTGATATCCTCAGTGCTAACCTACATATCCTCATGGCATCACTTGCATTTTACACAAGTACATCCTGAAAGAAATTACTAAAACCACTCTCAGAGGGCAAGTTCTATAAGTTAAACACATAACCATGCACACAAAAGAAGTTTCTCATAGTAATGCATCTTGCCTATCCTAAAAGTACCTGTTTATGACAATATGGTCTGATTTAATATAGTAAAATAGGGCATTTATCAAAAATGCAGAAACGTGTTTGTCTTTCTAGGTGAAAAAAATGTTTTTGAATGATACACAGTATATAAAGCACATTCTTTAGACCTCAGGAATACAGAGGAGCAGCAGCTTCTCTGGGAGTGCGAAAGCTGACATTCCACTATCAGGTTTGCTCTAAGTTGCTAATTTCTTCTAAATGTTGATATTTGAGCTTGTTGAATGTTATTTTGTTTTGTAAGGAATTTGTTGGAGTTATGAGAACTCTCGGAAGAACAAAACAATATTCAGTGTGAAAAGAGAGGTATAAGTTGGACTTTACTTTCTTCCAAAAACAAATTTTGAACTTTGGATCCCTAACCTTGATCTACCGAGCCATGAGCTACCCCCAAGTTTGCTAGAGCTGTAGGATGTATACCTGGTAAAGATTTAGGGCACAATCTCTTAATTATTATAATTATTTAATGTCAAAGTTATTTCCATTTTGGCATAATCAAGCACCTCAATTATATTGACTTAATTTTTCTTTCTCTATAACTAAATGATCTTTTTTCCTCCAGAATACTCACTGCTTCACTTTTTCAGAAAGTTCCTAGGAGTTGCTGTTGGCAATTCATGTTTACACTGTTTTTCTGATGATTTTACAGTCAATTTAATTACTGTTGAAAAGATACCATCAGCTATATTGACCAGGTCTCATCTCTTTTAAAGTCTAATTTTTACTGTAACATTTACAAATCCAGGCCACGTATCACAGAGATGGGTTTAAAATGATTACATGTTTACTAGTTCTTCCAAGTACTAGTTTATTTCATCTATTCATGTGATACAGTCTCACATGAATTAATTTAATTGAGCTAATGTATAATCAGTGTTTCTCTCTACCCTCATGTTTGCTACCTTAACCAGATAGGAATTCTACTTGTACTTTATATTCCAGAGAAATAAGAGATTATCAGTGTTTGAACTATTTTATTACTTTATGTATTCTTCAGAAATTCCACTCATTCTTAAATCAGAATTCCAGAATCCCTTTTGTTTTTTAAATATTTTAATTCCTAACTTTTCCACACTCAAAGGTATTTTGGTTTGTTTTGTGTGTGTAAAATGTAATAGTCTTTCCTAAGCGCAGGGTATCTTCCTGAAGCAGAACACTTTGTTTCAGTAGTTATGTGGTTTTGTGTTTCTGAGGCATTGAAGATGCATTACTAATTCATAGCTGGGATTTTGTCTGCCTAAGAGTTCACAAGGAGAAGAAAGCAAATGGCCGATGCATGACCGAGTTGTGTGTGCTAAGGGGATTTTCAAGAAAGGTAAATTCATTGCAAACATGAATTTTTGTCTGGTGAACCTGCATACCTATTCTGTGGACCAAACCACTTGCTTGTACTCAGATGAATTATAACGTGCTCTGTAAGAACCTGTGGTGCTATTCTATAATTTTTCAAATGAGCTTGGTACCACAAAATGTTGGTTTATTTCCAGCATTTTGTAAGTTTTTAGCTTTTAGCTACACTGTCCTTGTACTGGCCCTGTGCTCACAGCAGCTTGTTTTCCCTTAGGAGGGCAGAGTGAGAGCTGGCTGTAATGACTGATCTTATTCCCTCTATCTTTTACTTCCTCTACCTCAAGTATCTAAACTACTATCAACAATTAAAGAGAATTTGCAATTCCCTGGATAATGTAAACATTTGTAGTTAGTAATTACAGAGACTTTTTGCTCTCCTGGCCCTGAGAAAATGAGCTGCTGAGAACTAATAAATACTGTTTCTAATGCCTTGTGGTATCCTTCCAACTGCCAATTCCCTTTTAACTCTTTTTCTGATACTTCCCCAAAATGACAATCTACAAAATATCAAGAGTGTTAGATGTCAGTGAAGTAAGTGAGGTCTCTCTGTCAAACAAATTATTCTCCCTTAATAAACAAAAGGAACATAATTCTCAGAACTGAGGCAGTGTGACTTCCAACAGAAAGGTGGCGAAGGGTTCGCTATTCCTGCGTTGGAATCTTTCAAGGGTCATTCTAAGTCCTTGTACATCCCAGAGTATCTTGCTCTAGACAAATTACCAGTCAGTGAAAGCAGCTTCAGTGCCTGAAGTAGCAGCCAAGCAAGACAAAGGCACTGCACAGAAGCCAGAGATAGGACCCATCTTTCTTGGCATTGTGTCAAAACTCAGAGTTCTAATTTATTCAGCGATTAATCCCTACCTCCAGTAGAAATCAAACCGCTGCAGCTGAGCATGACCACTGGTTATTAGGGCAGACCAGCACACATTTCACATCTGAATACTCACATCCATGCCTTCAGAAGTAAAAAAAATTGTCCAAGTTCCCCCTTGTAGGGCTACCATTATCTCGTGAATTCCCAAAGCTCTGCATGGTCTCATGTGCCACCCTTGGGAGTCCAGAGGCAAAGCTGCACTTAATACTGACTCCAGTGGTCCCTTTCCATAAAGGTAAATATGCTGCAGAGGGCAGAGTGGAAACATTTTAGCAGCAGATGAGAGATATCACTTTCTGAAGCAATTGCTTTAAAATATTCCTAGATGGGAACATTCTCAGAGGTGCAACATGCACCTGGTAGGAATTGGAGCTGAAGGTGGGAAAACTTCTCTGGCATTAGTAGACAGGGTCTGTGTGACCACAAGATTTCCCAGTGGGTGGCAGTTAAAGACAGTAATGATGATGGACAAAGGACCTGTGAGAAATCACCAAACTCTTGACAAAGATAAAACTGCTATTACTTTTGAGTGTATGCAATGTGTTACATTCTTGAGAGTTTGAAAGGAGCCTAAACCTGTTATTCTTTGAGGTAGACTCCTCTGAACATCTCAAAATCTGTTATCACGGAAGTCCATATTTTATTTGAAATTTAGATTTATTAAGTGGCTTATTGGAATAAAATATACTGTATTTTTTCAGACTAGTTGCTGTGATTGGGATTTTGAGATGGAGTATTCTCACACCAGAGAAATAACCTTCTTATAAAAAATTTTCACTTTATAATTTTTTCTTCAAAACTAAGCAATTTCAGCAGGTATTTATTTGGGGTGGGGGGGGAGCAAATGATGATCAGGTGTGGTATTTAAGGCCTTTATTGCGGGAAGGGGGTGAAATGGATCAGAATCTTGGCAAATTGCAAAGTCCTGTGCAGAATTTCAATCTTTGTTGCCATAAAAGTAGTTTATTCAGTCCTGACCGAACTTTTGTTCATATTTAGAACATTTCTGATTCCTTATTTTGATACTACTTCACTAAATTTTAGGATATTTACTTTTAATTGGTTGTTTCAAGGTTTTTAGCCTCTTTAGTATGAAAAACTAGTTACTAGGGTGTTACCAATCATCTGTGAGTACATCCATCCACAGATTCTGTTCTACCTGGAACTTGATTTTTAATTTGCTTGATCTTGATAAACTTACTACTCTTCTGGTTTAATATAATTAGTTTTGTTAGTTGCCCATTTATGCAGGTCAAGATCTCTAGGCCTATTATGCAAATTTCACTTTTGACACATAGACTCATTGCTCACAGCTTGCAGTTCTCACTGGAAAAGTGCTGCATCATTGGTGTGTTTTCAGATGTTAACCAGATATCAGACTGGAATATTGACAACTATTTACTCATTAAATCCAAAGAAAAGGAAAGGAAGAATTTAGTGATGGAGAGCTAGAAAATCTTCTAAGATTTTCTGCTCATATTAACTAAGAAATCTTAGTAAAGGTTTAATCTAGCCAACTAGTAGGGCATCAAATTGAACCCAGTTTGGGGCATATTTTTTTTTCAAGAAAGAGGCAAAATATTTGAAAGCATGATGAATTCAGACTTTGTAAGACATTTTTGAGGCATGTGGTGGGTTGACCCTGGATGGACATCAGGTTCCCTCCAAGCTGCTCTATCACTCTCCTTCTAAGATGGACATGGGTCAGAAAGGTTCATGGGAGGGCAGGGAGGCCAATTACCATAATGGGCAGAACAGACTCAGCTTGGGGAAGTTAATCGAATTTCTCACTAATAAAATCAAAGTAGGACAATGAGAAATAAAACCAGATCTTAAAACACCTTCCTCTCACCCCTCACTTCTTCTAGGGTTCAACCTTGCTTTGGATCTCTCTTCCTCACCTCAGTGAGTTGCACAGGGGGACAGGAGCAGGGATTGCAGTCACTTCCTCAAACATGGTCTCTGCTGCTCCTTCCTCCTCAATTTCTTCCCCTGGAACCCCTGTGGGATTCCATCCACAGGGGACAGTCTTCCTTGAACTTTTCCACTGTCGGACCTTCCTATGGGCTGCAGTTCTTTACGAACTGCAGTAGTATAGGTTCTTTCTGTGGGGTGTAGTCCTTTATTACTGCACCAGCGTGGATTCCCCATGGGGTCACAAACCTTACCAACAAACCTGCTCCAGCGTGGGCTTCTTTCTCCATGGGTCCACATGTCCTGCTTTCTCCATGGGTCCACATGTCCTGCCTTCTCCATAGGTCCACATGTCCTGCCAAGATCGAGTTCCAGCACAGGCTTCCCATGGTGGGGGGGAGGCTTCCTGTATTTCCCAGTGCAGCATCATTCAGGTACATCCACCTGCTCACCAGAGCAAGTCCTCCTCAGGCTGCAGGTGCTGCAGGGGCACAGCTGCTTCACCATGGTGTTCACCATGGGCTGCAGAGGAATCTCAGCTTGGGCACCTGGGCCATCTCCTTGCCTCTCTCCTTCTGCGCTGACCTTGGTGTCTGCAAGGCTGTTCCTCTCCCAGATTCTCACTCCTCTCTCCAGCTGCAGCTGTGCAGCTATTTCCCCCCCCACCCCCCCCCATTATCCTAGAGGCACTGCCCTCATTGCTGATGTGCTCAGCCTTGGCTGGTAGCAGATCTGTCTTGGAGCCTGAGGCACTGACTCTATTGGACAGTGGGGCAGCTTCTGGCATCTTACAGAAGCCACCCAGCAGCACCACCTNGCCTGCAAGTGCTATATGTGGGGGAAGAGTCAATAATATGGGGATGTTTAGCCTATCAAAAGGAGGACTACGGAGTGATACGGTAACAAACTTCTATATAAAAAGGCTGCTGCTAAGAAGAGGGTTTTGTCTGCTCTGTCTCCATGGTGGCAGAAACAAGATGAATCTCAGACAAGAGAGGTTCAGGTGGGGTATTATAATGAATTTGCCAAGGCCCTGAAATACTAGAATGGAAGGGTATGAATCTTTATCACTAGAAGATTTTAAGAGCAGGCCTGGTCAGGCATGAAAATTGATTGTGGCTGAGGTCATAGACACTTTCTAAATGTCTGACACTTCTTTCAACTCTATGATTAGATATTTCTATCATAACTAATGCTGTACTGTTCCTTTCCTTGGGATTTAATACATGCAGGCAAAATTTACCTTGAGAGCCTGCCCTGGTCTGGGCTGGGCTGTCTTTTCTTCTTTGTAGCTGGTACAGTGATGGCTTTCTTGGATTTAGTCTGAGAATAAGGTTGATAACACAGTGATGTGTTGGTTGTTGCTAGGAAATATTTACCCTGAGTCAAGGATTTTTCAGTATCTCATGCTCTGCCAGTGAGGAGCTGCACAGAAAGCTGGCACAGAGTGTAGCCAGGACAGGATGTCCCAAACTGGCCAAAGGGATATTCTACACCACAGAGCATCACACCCAGTACATAAGCTGGGGGAGTTGGCTGGAAGAGGCTGATAGCTGTTCGAGGACAGGCTGGGTCAGTGAGTGGTGGGCAGCTGTGTTCTTTCTGTATCACTTGTTTCTCTTGGAGTCTGTCGCTCTCTCTCCCCCTCTCTTTATAATTACAATCTTACTAATGATAATATTATTGGCATATTATTATTAACAACAACAACATTTTATTTCAATTATTAAATTGCTCTTATCTTAATCCATAAGTTTTACCTTTTCTCTCTGATTCTCCTCCCCACAAGGATGGGGGAAGTGAGTGGCTATGTGTTACTTAATTGCTTAGTTTATTCCAGTGAACCTTTAAAACTAGAACTTACTGCATAGGTGTTAAATGCCCAACAATTAACCTTATTGCCTTTGGTGGAAATAAAACAGGAATAATTCTTAAAGACAAATTAATATTAATAGAATATTAGCTACAGAATCTAAGTCAAATCACAGCACTGTTTGGCCTCCTAATTAATTTAACTGCCTTATAGTAAGATCATCTTTTTTCCAAGGCTCTTCCATTATTCTAATTCTTATGATAAATTCCCAATTACAATTGTAATTATAGGATAATTTACATTTCACTTAAGAAAATCATTTAAGTGCGATCAACGTAAGTATAGGCAATTCAGAAGTTCAAGTAATTATTTAAGATGCCAGTGTGTTAAATAAGCATCTGTCTTGATTTGGACAGTATGTCAATTAAAACTTAGCCCACGTATTACTTAGTATAAGTTACAACATTGGTTTTAGTTCTGTTAGATGTGGTAAGTAAAGGGAGTAAGTTCAATTCTGCTTTAAGCTTTCAGAAACCTGAATGTCTCAGGAGTGGGGATACATGAATGTATGCTGCTTGGACTGAAAATAAAGATACTATTCCGTGCCATGACTGAGGGAAGGGGTGGCAGTGGAAATGAAATCTGTCATTACAAGGTGATTTATTTCTCAGTGAAGTAGGAGACCTTCCTGGCCTGCAGACCTGCCATTTAATTTGCACCTGATTGAGCCAGCATGGATGAAGCCAGCCAAAAACCACTAAAATATGTTTGCATAAGAAGAAAGAACTAAAAAGTGCTTCCAATACTTGAGTGAAACCCTAAAACTACCAGTAATAAGCACTGTTTGTCTATTGCCATGGCAATACAATGACATTCTCGCCTCTGTGCTGTCATTTTCCATTATGGCAACTGTAATGTCACAAACACCCTTTTATTTTGCAGGCAAAATAGAAAAGGGAAAGGGAGTGAAACATATAACACTACTGTTCACATGCTTCAATACTAAAGGGATGTGCAAAAATATGCATTGCATCTTAATTCTGGCTTTGTCAATAAAGCTGTTCTCTATAAATAGAAAAATTTAAATAGGTGAAAAAAAATTAATGAGCAGCAAGATATCTTGCTCACTCCATTAAAAAACATTAAGAAAACACTCAGCTTCCTCTTGGCTCCTGTCACCTATTTGATGCACTGGAGTACAGGTTTCCTTGGAAATTCTCAGAAGTGCAGATGCTAGAGGTGGAAAACACTTATGAGATCACCTAAAGCATTACCTCACCGGCACAAAAAATTTTCGTGTTGTCAGGATTTTTTCCTAGAGAAAGTTATCCTCCTGTTTATTTCCTTGAAGTTGCTGTAGAGGACACCTTCTCTTCAAAGCTAAGGTGTACTCCAGACACTTCTTATCAAGATGATTTTCTAATTTCAATAACTGTATTTGAACAAAACTTCTTCTTTAGAGAAGATAGATTTTGGGGGGAGAATTTTTCTTTTTTATAGAGAAACTATATATAAAGAAATTTTAAAACTAATCATCACTTTACCTTTTGTATACAACGGTTGAATTCACTTGTGTAAATTAATGCAAGTTCACAAAACTCAATCAATCATTTTCTATCTGCAGCACTGGAATATGCTGGAAACTGCCTGTTTACTAAAAACATTCAATCACTCTTTTTTTTTTTCTCAGTGGGCTTCCAGCAGCTTTCAAGTTGCTAGTCTAACAGAAAATGTATGGATGATAACCAAGGCGGTGATGTTTCTTCTCCTGTTCTCATCCTCAGAGAATATCTCCTTCCCAAATGTATTTGTTTCCTGTATGTAAAATGCAGATAATGGTAATCCTTTGTAAAGAGCTTTGAAATCTGTATTTGAAACATGCTGTTCATAGCAATAGCCTGCAGCTATTACTACTTTCAAACGGATAGGGTAGGGGAGGGGAGGTGGTGTTAATTCTCAAGACTATAGAACAAGGCTTCATTCAGACTTGGCTTCCCTACTCACCATCCTTTCAGGCATGTGCAGAGATCGTCTCTTTTTCTTTGGGGGGGCTCAGTCTGAGATATTGAGCAGTGAGAGAGCCTATCTGGTTCTCAGTTTAATGGTACTAACAATAAATGTTGTGATTGTTTTAAAAATAATTGTACTGAACTTTGAGAGGGCTGCCAGAATCTGGGCTGGGCTTTTTCAATGAACGTAGTCAATAAAGGATATTAAAAAAGGTTGCATTTCCTCTCTACCCACAACCTAAATATAAACTGATTATACATTAAAGACAAAATAATGTCATTTATCATCAATGCAATCATACAATTACAATGTGCACTTGAAATAAATTTGCCCACTTTTACTGTAATTTTGCTGTAATTTTACTGTAATTGCCAGGATTGTTCTGGCTCTTGCCTGTAAAAATCATTGTCTTTTCTTCTCTTGCTAATGTCTCTGAGGGAGGATTGCAGGGGGTCCTTAAGTCTGAGCAAGATATTGATGTTATTCCCTAAGCCTCTGAATAAACAGCAGTGATTCTTTGCTCCATGAGTGTTTACAATTTTGATTATTTTTTTCAGTGGGAAAATGATTTTATCTGTCTCTAAGTTGAATACATCTGAGATTCCAGACTCTTTATGGTCCATTTGGATATCAGAAAAGCTGAAGGAAGAATTAAACATTCACTTGGGTGCCTTTTCTTTTGCCTCTGTTACTCCCTGAGGACCACCTACTCTACTGGCTGCCTGCGAGTTGCCATTTCAGAGGGTTATAATGGATTGAAACAGAATCACTTAGCTTTCCATAGGCCCTTTTTTTTTTTTGATGATGGGATATTAGGGAGAGGTTGCTGTAGAAATTGCTGTTTGAGTCTTTTTCTTTTTTTTATATTCCTTCCCTGCAAAGTAGAAGTGTGCGGCAGTGCTGCGGAAGGAGGATGGTGCCCAGTAGGCCTAATGTGAATTCAAAAGTGTACATGAAAGCTTGGAATAGATGCTTCTTCTCCCCTGCTCAGCCATCTCTTTTTCAGCTGTGTTCCTTAAATGACTGGAGAAGTGGTCAGATGGAGAGGACTTTCCCACATGCACAGTGGCAGACTGAGCAAACAAGGGAAGTTGTGCTTCCTCTCAGCTTTTCTAGGTTCCCCTTGGAAACCAGTGGTCCAGGAAAACCTAATGGAATGGTAGAAAGGTGGTAGAGGTGGAACAGTATGAAGTTCTAGAAAGCAGGGCTTGATTCTTATCCTGCAATTTTGGAAAAGGCTTAAAAAACCTCCTATTATCTACCCAAAATGTAAACTAGCAGTGTACTTTGTTTCTGAGGTCTGGACTCATGCTTTGTGACAGTTCAACACTTTTGATTATCCAATATAATTACTGGTTGTAAAACCTGGTGGAGAACAGAAAAGGACTGCTTGCTATAAATAGCTGTGTCACTTTCCATATGCTGAGAAGTATTGATAAAATGCAGCCTAGGCTATTTTGTTTTCTTTTATTCTCATCTCCGTGAGTCCTGTGAGTGCTATTCACTTCGTAATTGGTTGGGGTTTTTTTTCCCCTCTTTCTTGTTTCTACTTCTGGCCTGTAAGTTTAGGAAAGAAGAAGTGCTCCTTATTGAATTTCATATCGCAAAACTTTTCACTAGTGGTTTATTTGAGATCAGTTTTTCAATTTGTGGTCCATATAGGATGTAAGAAAATGATGTGTACAATGGTCGTGTTTAGATACAAACCACAAGACCAAAAGCACACTTACATACAAAGTGGAGCAGAACTGTAAAAAAAAATTTCTCCTGAAATTTGCAGGGAAAGAAACTGGCCATATGTTATGATGAACGTACCTTGAAACATCATCTTCCTTTACTAGGAAACAGGACAGTCAGGGTGAAAAGGTAATGTTGCTTGGTTTTAATACAAAAACGTTTTTCTGCTTTAAGTTCCTTTTCTGAATTTAAACATATGAAATTGCAACGTCTCTCATATTTCTATACCAAACTGTCAGGCAAAATTTGTCAGAACACAACTGTAGTAAACTGGGAGGGTGCTCCTTTGGTGGTCAGTGGAGCACCACCGGCTACTACCTTCCCGGAGCGCCTCCAGTTAGGAAGCTGCCTGCCTGGCAAGGACCTGCCTGCTAAATCCCAATCCACTTGAAGGCTCAATCGAAGAGGGACAAGAAGGGTCTTCGTGTAGAATTCCGAATGCCACTTTATTGAGGGAGGTCGGCAGGAAGGGTGGGCACTCAAAGGGGTCCAGGGATGAAGACAGGGAGCAGAGAGGTGACAGCATGTTTTATGCAGGGGGTGGGCAAGGTACAGCAACCAATGGGTATAGGGCAGAGGGGTGGAGTGAAGGCGGGACATGGGTAATGCAACCAACAGGCAGGGATCGGGGGAAAATTGACAGAACAACATCCAATGGGGCGTCGAGTAAAGAGGAGCCTTCTAGCAACCGGGAGTGAACTGGGAGTAAACCAGGAACTGAGGGGTGGGACGGCAGCAGCCAAACAGGAGAGAGGAATTTGGGTAAATTAACATTACAGAACTGCAAAGGACTGTGGGAGGTCTTTTCCTTGCCATAAGGCCAAGGGGAGTCAACAAAGTTGTACTTGTCCCACCAGTGGACCTTCTTATGATTATAAGGGGCAGGGTTACCTGCCCCCCCACACAACAACAGATTTTGGGATGGAGAAGTTTTCTTTCTGCCTCCTCATGTTTTATTTGTTTTCTATGAAATTGCATGAAAGGAAAAATTCTTATAGAAAAATGCTCACAGTTTTAATTTTCAACATAGTATACTCAGTGGTGATGGAAACTTTGGGCTCCAATGTAATCCTGACCTTTTCTCTGAAACCTGTAGAAGTTGTAGAGCTTTGCAAGGCAATATCTGTGTAAGGGTGCAGTACATTTAAATTAAATGGATGGAAAAGATAAGATTCCTATACTTTTAATGTAAAGGGCCGCAAAGATGATCAGAAGGCTGGAGCCTCTGGTCTTCTTGTTCTGTGTAGACTGGCTGAGAGAGCTGAGGCATTCAGCCTGGAGAAGGAAAGGCCTCACGGAGACTTCATTGCCCCCTTTCAGAACATATAGGGGGCTTATTAAAGAGAGAGAGAGCAACCTTTTACATGGGCAGACATTCTTAAAAGGGGAATGTTTTTAAATGAAAAGAGAGTAGATTCAGGTTAAATATTAGGTAGAAATTCTATGCTGTGAGGATGATGAAACATTGGCACAAGTTGTCCAGAGAAGCTGTGGATGCCCCATCCTTGGAATTGTTCAAGGTTTGAGGAACCTGGTCTAGTGAAAGGTGTCCCTGTCCATGGTGGAGGCATTGGAACAAGGTAATCTTTAAGGTCCCTTCCAACCTAAACCATTCTATTCTATGAAAAAAATTAAATGCATGGCCTTTCACTTAGCCCAAATTAATTTGTCATTCTGATCTCATGTGCCCTTTTGTTAAATCAACCAGCCGTTTATCGAGTCAGACATCTTTACTGTTCTAAATTGTGCCCCATGGAGACCTTATTCAGTTTAGCTTACACTGTGAGTGGAGAGCCAACAGCATTTATTACAAAGTCTGAATAGCAGGACGATCATTTACAATTTGGGAGATTCTGATGTAACTCTTTTACACCTTGAGGTGAAAAATGCCAGCAATATATCCACAGAAACAAAAGATAACTCTTTCTATGGACCTCAAAATTTTGTAACAGAATAAATTACATAGGACTGGTTACAAAGATATTGAAAAAATGCAGAAACTAGCAGTGATTTTAATGGGCTTCACTCCAGATTTAGTGTTTCAAATTTGAACTGTTTCTGTACATACATGTGTGCCACACAAAATGTTTCAAACATTATTTTGTTAGTGTTTCCTACAGCACTTATTATACTTTTCAAAAGCAGAATGAAACATGGAAAAACATTTGCAGAACTGAGGAAATCAATCCCAATTCTCACACAAGTTAATTGATGTAACATGACAGTAGACAACAGAGATGTTCTTTCCTATTAAGTAAAAATACAACTTATGTCAATTAAATAATTGACCAGGTGCCTCTAACAAACAGGTATATATCAGGGGAAATGTCATGTCAAGAACATTCAGTTTGAATTAGTAAAAGGTTAGAAACAACTGAGGTAACAGAAAATGCAATGATATTAAAATGAAGTTATTACGGCTCTAGAAAACACCTTTAATTGCTCACATTCAATTTTACATTATCCAGGAGAAGAATAGAAGAGCATGTACTAATATTTATGAATAGCTATGAGCACTAAACTGCTCATCCTAAAATAAAGTGCATTCAGATGTAAGATTTTGCATTAATCAACTATAAGGAGAGGATACAACTGGGACTTTCAGATCACAACTCAGATTCTCTTCTAAAATGCAGTTACTCTCTCATTCCCTGGGTGCATAAGGCAGCCATTTTTGAAAGACAGATTTTTTTCTATTGCTAAATTTTATTTTAAATATTATAGGCAAACTCTTTACATGAAATTTTTAATAATGCATTAAGGAATTGTTCCGTTGTTTTCTGTTAGTCCTTCTGAGTCAGATTCCTATGTACTTTCCTGAATAACTCACATTAATTTTCCAGGAATATAAATATTCAACAGAAGAAAGATAAATTGACTTATATTTTCCTCTAAGCAGGGTCATAATTTTAAAAATAATTTCCAAAGAGTAAATTGATTTGAAAATGAGGCTGTCCCAAGCCTGTTTACAAATGTGGATTTTAAAATTTTAGACTTTACATCTGCAGTCACATTAGCTTATCGATCCTCTATCAGCTGGGGTGCTTTGGCTGCCACTCCAAGTATTAAGCACCACTCTGAGTTGGAAGCTGAACAAAACCAAAAAAACTCCCTAGAAAAAACAAATAAACAGCATTGTTTTGGGAAGTTTCTGCAGTTCTTACTCTGCCGAGACAGGCCTGGATAGAGCATGGCACAGTCAAGCACTTCGTGGTTGGCTTTGACTTACTGAGTTATGACAAAGGGCAATTCACGTTCCTTCTTATTGCAGCAGCACATTTCTGTTCCACATCATTCTGTCTTTAGCTTAACATTTGATGACAACTGGCAACAAGGCAATTATGAAGAAGCTACTGCTGACTTGAATTATGGATACTCTCTCTATTAAATGCAGAAAATGTTATGTTGCCTGTTGAACTGTTCCTGTGCTGCATTGTGCACTCAAAGCCAGGAAATGTCCAAGTTCAGTGGCCTTTACTCTGCCCTCTGGTGTATATGCACTACAATAGTCTTTAATTACGTGATTTAAACAATTTCTCATATAACAGAATGTGAAAACATCCCAAAGTTTTGAATTTCAGCTACAAAACCAAAGCTTGCTGCAGTACTGCTCTTTTTCCTTCTTCTGTAGAAATTAAATTGTCATGGTTTTCTAATACTTTAAATACTGTTAAAAATACTTCAGTAGAAAATTATGATTAAAGCAAATATTTGTAGCAAATACCACATATATATGTGAAATAAACATCTTGTAATTTATATTTTAGACAACTTTTATTTAATTTTTAACTAACATGCTTAGGAATGGGAAAAAAGATCTTGTTTTCTTGAATTGTCTCTATATAAAAATGTTGTAAGAAAGCTGGATTTTTTGAGTGTTATTAGCATTATGTTATTACTGTAATTACTTATTTCCTAATATCTAATTTTTTTTTTTTTTTTACGTTTTAATATTCAGAACAGGCATTAAACAAGGGGAGTCCTACTCTCCTTTTGTGGAGTGGCTTGACCGCTATTCAAAGCTCAGCAAAATCCTAAACTTTCAGCTCCATTTGTAGTAAGTTAGTACCACTGCTGCCTCTCTTAGAAAGCTCTTTGAGAACAAAATAAATCTCTCTCTGGATGGAGATACACACCTTTATTTGCACTATTGGGAAGGAACCTTGATATCTGATATAGATTGGATACTTTGCAGCATCTGAAGTTAAATAAGACCAGTCTGGTTCAAAGAGTCTTGCCCAAAGTTTTGTTGTGAGCCTAGGGACGATCAGGATGCAAGACCAGGGATATCTAATCCAGACTGTTAACCTTAGCAATGGGACACTCTTCTTGCATGTGCTGCAAGGCTGAAACACTGAGCATTAAACACTAAAAAACCAGCCTCATCCTTTGTGGCCTACTAAAAATCCCTGGAACTGGAACTGAACAGTTCAGTTCTTGTGCCCTTTTCAACTAAATAAAATATGATTTAGTAACATCCTACTGCATCACCTATAAAGCTGGCCAGCATGCTTGACTGAAAGTTATAGAGCATTGGCCAAGTGTGTGAGATTAATGAGAAGATGGGACTGCATAAATCTTGCCCATAGAGATGTTCAACAGCTACTAAACTTGCATGTAGTCATGAAATTATGAGATACCATTTTAGGGGCTACAATGGATTTTCAAAGTTGAATTTCATATTTGCTGTCCTTTAAGTGACTAATTCTTTGTTATAGCTAGCAGATACTAAAACAAAAGGCTCAAAGAAAACTTAAGCAGAGCTTAAAAAATAGTATGAAGTTGCTCATAATGTTGCTGCAGAATTTTTCATTCCAAAAGCCTTCTTTACAATATTTACATGATTAGATACCTTAATGAGGAGAACAAACTTGCTAAAGAAATTTGTATCACAGAAGTGCATCAAAATTGACTGGAAGTCAAAGAGAGATAGTTTTAATTCTGTTGTGCTGTAGTAGTTTCATGCAATACTTTTTAATTTGCTGCCACAAAATGTCTTATTTGAGTACTAGAGTATTCTTCTCTGTTGAGGCAAAATTTCTTGTGCTTATGATTAAGACTTCCTTGTCTGGTGAAAATGAATTAAAATATACTTAGTGTACTTATAGCCCTTGAGAGTTCTGCTTATTTTTGCTTTTGCCATCTGTGTTAATCACAACAGGAAAGTCTAGCTTGCAGTCTTAATGCAGCACACACAATGCTATTGAATAATGATGAAGTTAAATATAGGAAAAAGAAAGGAAACTAATTTTACCTCTGGAAACAAAAAGACATTCTAAAGTGCAAGTATTTTCATCTACTTGTTCTAATTCCAGCATGCTTCTACTAAATTCATTTCCGTGTAAGAAACCTTAGTCAAGGGTCCCAATTCTAAATAGAGACAAAACTCCACCTACTGCTCTTCCTAGACAGTACTGAAAACCTCCTCCAGGCTCAATTTTGTGTTTACATCTCTTCTGAATTCTCTGGCCACATAGATATTAATGATGTGTACAAATCAAATTAATCTAGCTCAACTACATATTTATCCCTTTAAAATGTTGTCTTGGTGGATTTTTTAAGCTCTGTCGAGATGGGACTTGCAGAGGTAGTGTTAAATCCAACAAAATCAGTTTATTATATAAAAAAACCCCTTTACATAATTTTCATCTTTGAGATCTGAAAGAAAGTATAAAACAAGCTCACTTTCGCCTCTTTTGTAATGTCACAGGTTCTCATCTATACATGACAACAAAATCCAATATGCCATAAACATGTTGAAATGTTGTGGCCTTTACAGTTTTGCCAGCCTGAGGTAACAAAATGAGTTATTTAATCTCTTGCCTGGCTCAGACTCATTAGAAAGGACTGCAACATGTCTTCCATATTCACAAATGGCAAGCAGAGACCCGATGTCGTGTTTTTCAAGGATTCTTATTTGTGTGGCATGTTGTTTTCTCAGAATAATCTCTGTCTTGATTATTCGTGCAATATCACACTCCCTTCCTTCTGAACACATACATTATTACCTTTACCTTCATTGGCTCATGCATATTGGACAAAACCACCTTTGAAGACTGCTCAGCTTCTGATTATATGAAGTCAAACTGCTTGCTACAGTTTTTTGGTGAATACCTGATTTCTTTATTAAGAGGCTCAATAACAGTTTCCTTGAAACTAATTAAGATGTGTCTTAATGGCAGGTTTTGCTCTTCATGTTAGGATGATTACATTTAGTCAGTCATCAAATGTTCAGATCTTCAAATGATACAAAATTGTACCTTTCTCTTTGAAAAAGAATGATGTGAATCTTAGACTTTGGTTATTACAAAAGAACTGAAGGTCGAGGTTGGTATTGAACAAGATATCAGATAAAGTATCTTAAGAAACAAAACATCACCCGTCTGTTAGAATGTGGGTTGATAACACAGATCAAATCCCTAGCAGTGATAGATCTTGACATGCCTATTCTGCCAATTTATTATGTCAGAAAAACTGTCAACATATGCACCTCTAAACTGAAATTATTAAGCAGAATTCCACTCAAGTCTTCAGATAACTGGAACACACACATGCACGTGTGCATACATGTGTCCATTTAACTTAATAAACACTGTGAAAATGCCACAGAAAAACCAGTTTTGCTTCCCAAATTTGTGATGAATGTTAGCCAGATTTGTGGTTTGTTTTATTGGTGTAGATCATGGAGTAAATTATTACTCAGTGTGAGTAAGGATACCAGAAGGAGGCCCTAACTAATTATGTAGATGTATTACGATTAATATATAATAACTGCAATTATTGAGGAATGGCTTAACCAATAAGGTCTTCAATAAATGTTTAATAGTTAAAATACATCATAAACAAAACCAGATGGCAGTATAGCATATTGCCAAGTCCCACTTGTGCAGCACAGGGTATACTGCCTTATTAGTTTTGAAAGCCCAAATGAAATATATCTTGAATATAAAGAAAAAGTAATTGGAATGTATTTTCCTTTGTGACTTTGTGTGACTATGTAGTGCCCACATACCTCGGGAACAGAAGTGGGGTTTTTTTTGTGTCATTGATTGGTTTATTGAAATTATCTATATGCTTTAGATAAGTTACTTTTCTTGAGTCTTTTGTGTGCTAGATTCAGAATAAAACTCAATAGCAGAATAGGAATGAATATGGCTTATGCATATACTGAACCTTTTAATAGCACATATCTTTTAGATGAAGTCCATAGCTATCCTACTACTGCTCCTGTAAAAAATAGAAAGATCTATTTTGTTTTCAGTGGAGCTGTGATTAATCTGGCCTGTGCAGTTGACCTTGGTCTGAATTCCATGCTTTCAATGCACCACATTGAATGAGATTTTGGAACATTTTCAAATGAGATACAAACGGCCAATACTTGGATCAACTTTTTGAGACTCTAGTTAGTCATACTTAACGTTGTGATCCATAAATGACTGAAATTAGTAGGTGACTTTCCATTGACCAAATGGCTCTGAGGTTGACTTTCTTCCTAGAATGTCCTGTGATCATGAATGGCTGATCACTGACAGCTCGGTAGCAGGGTTCTCAATGTTCTCTCTAAGTTAACTTAATTAATTCCTTAACTCTTTCCCCAGGTCTTCCTGACATAATTTTCCCTTTGTTGTGTTTGTTAGGTTCTGCCCATCATTTCTGGCAGTTATAAGGTTGGCATTTAATCTACGAGAGTAACATTTAACCTTTATGATAAAGGAATAAGAGAGGATTCAGTTTTATTCCAAGTATTACCTATCTTTTCCATGTAGCATGTCAAAATGGACTCAGACTTTTCCTTTTGGGGCAGCAAATGATTAGAATATATATGATTTAAAGAATATAAAGGCATCGACGCAACATCAATAGTCCAGTGACTAGGGTCCTAGGCCCAGATGTCAGTCTAACTACTGATTCACCTAAGCTAGATTTTGCCTTTGCTTTTAAGAAAACAGGAAAGGGGTACCCTTAATTGGAATTTCCTTTTAGCCAAGACCTGAATAAAACCAAGACAGTCTGTAACTATTATGAGTTAAAAACTTTGTGGTATAGGCTGACCTTGTTTCCTACAAGCCAGCTCACCAAATAATAGAGCTTTTGATGTTTATAATTGAAAAATTTATCTTTCCAGCAAAAAAGAGGAATGGACCAACTCAGCTCTGCTCTGTTAACCTCAGCAAAAGCAAGGAACTTGATGTGACTCCAGCCAAAGCACTTAAAGATCTTCTGAAGGAAGTAGCTGCTCTCACTTCAACCACTCAGCCTTCCTATATTCGGAGACTTTTAAACTTGGGATAAAGGAATATCCCTTTCTCCTTGTTTCCCAGCCAATTCTCTTGCTTGCACCCATTTTAGCAATTACATTCAGCTGCACTTTGGTGTTTCTTGCAGGGCTTATGCCCCTTGTCTCAAGGGAAGGCCAGATCTTTTCTTAACAACAGCAACAAACTGCTTTTCATCCTTTGTTCTCTCATTTTATCTTTCTTGCATTGGTAGTCTTGGATAAAATCCTGCTCTTCTGTCTAGGTGAAGACCAGAACCTATTCTCTTCACCTAATCCTGTATGAGCAAACTTTAGACAGGACAGGGCCAAAAAAATATCGCTTAACTCATGGCAGGGTTCAAGTCTTCCCTGTTGTGTGTTTGTTCTGGGCTGACAGGCATCTTTCTAAACTGCTCTGAGATTTGGCTTGGGAACAAGTACAGGCAGAGGACCATTTCTAAAAATCAGCTTTTGTGGGGCCTCTGTTTAAAAATACAAGCACAAACTGTTTTGGTCTACAAGTCTGCACTGCCGGAGAATGGTTGCAAATATGTTCAGCTTCCTGACATGGATTGACATGGTGAGGATATAAACTTGGTTCTGCTTTTGTAAATAAAGATAAAAGTACTTCCACACATAACACTTCCAGGATCTTAACAGAAAATACTATAAAGATAATGAAGCATTTATTTATGAAGCTGCCCATGATGGCATAAATATCCCAATTAGAGGCCACAAATTACTGGATTTATATAACAGTATGGATTAGTATTGCTACACAGAGCATAGCATTGTTATAGAACAAAAAGGGGAACATATTCAGTGACAATAAAAAAGGCTATAAAAATAAGCCTGATAGAAAATAGCTATTTGTGTGGCATAAAATTAGCCCATGGAGCTAATTGTCAGAAGTTTAATTAAGACATTTTGCTCAGTACAATTCAAACATGATTAGGATTTATATGAATAAATAGCTAACCGGAACTGGGCTACCTTGGTTAAAATGTGGCTTTAAATCATCACAGGGTTAATAAGTAAGTTTATAAATAGTCCCTAAGGGCTTCTTAGGTCTTGTTTTACTGAATGTTTGCAGCTGATATGAGTATGAAGTGCCTTAGAAAGAGATGTGAACTCCCAAACTAAAAAAACCCCAAACAAATAACAGAATATTCCTTTGGATCTCTTAATCTTAGTTCTTAACAGTAGCAAAAGGATATAACCATTTTTGTACTGCCTTGTGGAAAACTGTGGAAGGCATGAAAATGCCTAATTCTGTTTACCTTTGAGTTGCAGAGTGGGTGAGAGGTGAAGAACAATGAAATGGGACAAGGTTGATGTCCAAATGCAAATCCTCAAAAACTTGAGTTACTTTGAAAATAATTTACTGAATCACTAAATGCAGGGATTAAGTATTGAATGTTAAGTACTATATACTAAAATTAAGAGTTAATTTAAAAATAAAACGATTTGCTTTTCCTTCCTAGCTAGAAATGAATATATTTTTGTTCAATATTTTCTAGATATTTTGCGCGTAATTGATTATGATCTGAAGGAAATTTTTTCAAAGCAGAACTTTTTAGTGGGATTAATGATACTCTATTCTTTTTGCCAGCTTCCTAACCAAATGTAAAAAAAAAATTAAAAATCTGAATTAACTGAGGCTGGAAGGCAATTTCTTCTCAGCAACTAGAAGTTTGGTTAAATGTTTGACTAATAGAATTAAAGAGAGAGTACAGAACACATGGAAAATGACAGAAAATACATCTTCCCTTCTTTCTTAACTTATTTTTTAATGTAATTTTCCAACTACCTGCATTATCTTTTCCTTTTTAAAAACTAATTTTTCTCCTTCTTTTTAATTTTTCCTCCTTTTATTTTGTCTGTCACAATCCATTTTTATGCTCGCTGGTTGTCCCATACCTAACCCTTGCTCATCTTACTCCCAGTCTGAATTTCTCTCTCTCTCTCTTTTTTTCTATCTCTTCCCAATTCTCTCATGCAGAAAAAAAAGCTTTTCTGTGACTCCAAAATTTTCTTGCCTGGGGAGATGACAGTGACTTGTTACAAGCACGACTGGCCCTAGGAACTGATGTTTCTTCTGAGTAATTCCAGACAGACTAATTGGACACAGTGAGATCCTTTTGGGTTAAGGGAGAAGGTGGCATCTCAGGCCACTAAGAAGATTTCAACTTGCAGAACAGATGGCAGGTACAAGTGAGATCTCTCACTTCCATTTAGGAAGCCCTGTGTGGAAATATGTGGAAATATTCCTTATGCTGCTTAGAGGAGCATTAAAATCTTCTTGAGTGAAGTGGCAGAGTAATAAAATGCTGCCAAATACATGTATTATTTCTTTTCTGTAAAACATCATTCTAATTCTTAAGAGATGATGAAATTACAGTTCTAATACATAGACTTAAACAATAAATGTTAATATTACAATTAAAATAGATTATAAATGTATTCAGAGAAGTGTTCTAGAAAGGTAATTAATGCTTTAACAGCTGGATTTAAGCTGTCAGTATTTGTCTGACATCTTTATAAACTATGCTGCATTTTACTGATCATGCTCATCAATTTATACATTAGCAACTGCACCTGCACCTAATTGTATAAACAGCAGCAAGAAACTAAACACACAGGTAGATGTATTCTTTCCTCTTGCCAATGCATTCTTTGCATTACATTGTGACTTTATGGAAGACATTTTGTTTTCTGAGAGCAGTCTGTTGTCACTATATGGCCTAAGGTAAAATCAATTAGTCTTACTGTCCCCACTATGGAGCTTTTGTAATGTTTGCTATAGAATAATCCTGTTTGGTAGGAGTTGAAAAGTCTATAAGAATGCAAAATATTGTCAAAACCATTTGTATACAATTTCAGAATCTTTAGAATGAGAAAAAATGCCAAAAAAATATTTGATTAAATCTGGGATTCCATATCGTGACATTAAAACATTTAAAAATAAAAGTTATAATTTTTTTGGTTCAAATTTCTCCCTGTTTAGAATAAGAATGAAATGTGACTTCTTAAAACTTGATCTTTATGAAATTTAAAAAACCCCAACATGTAGATGTTTATTTCATAAGAAGTTATCCTACCACTGTATCAGTGGTCTATGTTAACAACAAATCTTTCAAGAGTTTTGCATAAAGTGTCCTAGGCATGCAAAATACTGTATATATTTAAAAAAAAAATCACAAACAGTCTGCCCCAAATAGTTTATCTTCTCATCACGACACAGCATGCTTAAAACTGGGAAAGATGACACAGAATGTAATTCTAAACCAGAATATTGCAAGTACCTTTTTCCTCAATCTTATTTTAAAACCCTGTAGTATAAATGAGGGGACTGCTGGAGAGGTCTGAGGAACAGATTTTGAGAATTCCAGATGTGGGAGCAGGGTGGATGGTGGGCAGAGCCAAAGACAGTTTGGTAGCAGTTGTAATGTCGAGGTGCTGCCCTCCTTTCCTTCAGTCTGGAGTGTATGCCTTAATTCCTGAAGCTGAAGTCACCCCTTTTCTGCACAACACTTGACTCTTCAGCTGCATCTTGATGAACATCAAAGAGAGGCTTGAAGTAAAATCTAATACCTGCACACAACACACACACCAGTTGTAAAAAGCAATACAGAGGCACAAATGTGTCTGTCATGGAGCCATCCAAAACAGTCTCTGTGTTTCAGTGTCTTTTGTCTTCCACAGTGCTCCCACATTAGTCCTGTTTTCAAGGTCATTGTGACATTTTTACAGCTGTCACTCAAAGAAATAACACAGAAACTAGCTGTGGGTACAACAGCTATGCTAGCAATTCAGTTGCTTAAAAAAGCTAAAATAACCAGAAAGTTCAATCAGTGAAATTATCTTATGATTCAGACATCATTTGCAGATAATGTTTCCTGGAATTGATGCATATCTGTGTGTGTGCTGAATCCAGGAGAGACGTTTTACGTTGAGTAAGAAGGCAATCAACTAAGCACTTCACTTTCCCTATCTGTCCCTATCTTAGACATTAAGTTAAGAGTTGGGAATTTTTTGAGAGGTAGTTTTGAAAATGTAAAACATTCTGGGGAATAAAAGAAGTTGCTTTTCTCATTAATTTACTTTCTGAAATCTTACTAATTAAATAGCTGACATTCCACTGCTTGTCATTCACAAGACTTCAGTTAGTAAGGACTTCTCCCTATGCTTTTTCTCAGTGGAATGTTTCTACAGGAGTAGTATTTACTCACATGTAGATGTGCATATCATTAATAAACCTCAGTATCTTAGTTCCCAAAGCTGATCTAACACTTCACTGAAGCCAGTCAGTCCAGGGCAAAATGATGAAAAACTGGACATGCTACAAATACTATCATGACACTATTTTAGATTCCCTTTATACTTCTGTGAATGACTTAATGAAGTGCAAAGAGGGGATCATTAACGAAATGGGAAATAGGTTTCCCCACCTGTAAAATGGGGACAAGCATTCTTACTGTTCCTGGAGAGTATTAATAGCAGCTAGAAAAATGTGCTCTGGTTTTGTAATTATTACTGCTAGAAGACAAGCAAAATGAAATGATTTATGATATGCTTTTAAATGGATGCCCAGGCTATGGAACAAATACTTTTTAGGTCTGTCTGAGCATAGTTTGCACATTAATTAACTGGATTAGGATCTAATTTAATTAAATTCTCTTTGTATGGAAAAAAATCTTTTGGATGAATTATGCTCTATTAATTTGTTTTTTGGTGATTTTTATTTAGTGGTTAAACAAAAGTGAAAAGAGGAATAGTGAATTCAAAGTAAGAATGCTTGTGGGAGGAATACATAAAGTTAAATTAAATTGGTCTCTGGACCAATTCAAGCTGTAAAAATAAGGTCATCTAGATCTGTTACCTAGGTGTTGTCTGAACTGTGAATGTTTATGTGCATAAAACCAAGCAGAAAATAGAGTGGACTCCTCAGTCTAGGTTACTGTCAATCTCTTCTATAAAACACTGGGTTGTTAAAATAAGGAAAATTTTGAGCAGAATGAAGACCCTAATTCCAGTAAATTGTAGAGGGTTATTCACATGCTGGGAAAAGCTAGAGAATCCATACATTAACCTTTATGTAATAAAATCCGTATGGGTCTACCTGGATCATGTAAATAATGTAATGTCTTTACTTGGCCTGTGCTTCAACGCAGTGCACTTTGGCCTTGGAATCTGTTTAATCATGGTATCTTGATAGAATGCCCCAAAAAGTAACTTCCCTGACAGGCAGAAGGTCTCACGCAGTTCAGATGTGGCTCCATTCCCTTGGACACCAGGGACTCTGAGGAAAGTTGGTCACTTCTGCATCAGGCAACCCCACACGCGCCTAACTTTTGACTCTCACTCTCTAGTGATGTTTAGATGAGGTGTGCTCTTAAGTGTTTCATGACCAAAAAACATGCAGTGCAACTGCTCACATTCACTATGGTATTTGCCATGTGTTGTTTACAACTTACAGTTAAACAGACAACCCGAGCATTTCTCAGGGTCTTAAAAGCTCTCCCCAAGCATCTGAAAATGCTTTCAGGTTTCTCTGTTCCTTTCTAATATATGAAGAGCCCTATGAACAAAAAAGGGTGCGAATTTTCATTTTTCCTGGCAGCAGTAGTCTTTGAAGTGTTCACATTCTCCTCTGAAATGTGTAAGTTCCCTCCTCCACTGACTTCCCCTGCAGCTGAAAATACTCTGCCTCTTCAGTGCCCTAAAACCTTACAGTCATAGGACCTGCTTATTCACAGTTTTATGTAAGCTCAAGTCTTTAGAAAGCTTTACAAGTCTTGTATGAGTATGCACCTATGTGTACACATACATGCAGACATAGGCGTAAGAGGTTCTGTATTGCTTTCTTAATTTGGAATTTTGAAAAAGAATCTTTAAATTGGTTTTTATTTTGGACTCACCCAGAAAATAAAATGGTAATGTTACGCATATGATCTAAAGGGTTACAGGGGCATTTGGAAGAGCTGTTTTTACCATATAAGACCTGTGATTTACGGTGTTCTAATCACAAAGTGCATTTTCAAATTATAGAAGGCTTTAGGGGAAGATGAGAGAGATTTAAATAAAAATGAAGCTGCAAAAATACAATATTTTACTTAGTTTAGGTAATTTTCCTGTGTGTTTGAAATATATTGTAATGTTCAAATCCAAATAGCATTTGTGAATGTTATTATGTTTTAATTCACCTCATAGTTGTTTGTCTAATTATATTTACCAGCTTTGTAGTAAATTACATTTGGAGGAATCTAGCAATTAAAATATATTTCCTAAAAATCACTGTTCATTAAGCTTAGTAAATATTTTGGATGTGCTGACTTCAGCTGATTAGCTAGTCACCAGTATCACAGAAGAAAGGACTTTTATTTGAAACTCTTTACAGAATACTCAGCTTATGGAGTACTAACCACTGACCCCCAAGAGACACCTGTAGTAATATTTTAAAAAAGGCATGAATAATGATGAAAGATCTTATATCATCTAGATATAAGTAGAGATATTCCCCTTGCTTTATGTAAAAATACAATGCTCTGAACATTACAATTTGTCCTACAATGTTCTTTTACTGTATGTTTTCATTTATAGCAAACCAGGTGTGGCAGAGTTTGCTGTCTAACAGTCATACTGAATCAAGTGGAAATTCTGTAATTCTGTAGCAGATGTAAGAGGGACAGGGAAACAGTAAATCCTTGTAAGGAAGGATATGGTACATCTGTATGGCTGTGGGCCCCCACTGTAAGCACAATGACCTGGTCCCAGGCTATTCTTATGGAAGATTGGACTTTCCTCTGGTTAGAGTCCACGGGAATGTGATGTCCTAGGGAACCCAGGGACCCCAGCCAAGAGCTAAAGGGGACCTGGTCTTCTGAAGAGTCTTGTGCTCAAAGCAAGAATGGAGAGTCCTCCAGGAGACCTGGCACTGTGCAAGGGTCAAAGTGACCGGGCTGGCTCAGTGCAACCACCTGCCATGGCAACCTTCTGCTTTGAGTATTCTCAAAGGCCACATCTGTATCAGCAAATGAAGCATATTTGAGAACAGCCCTGCATACGGTGGCCAAGGGCAGAGGGAAAGCCTGCATCCCTGTAGCTAAATGCCTCCATAGTGCCACCTGGGAATGGCTCTGGGAAGCTCTGCCTCTTGAACTGTGCTGAGCAACTATTTGGGAAATTGTTAGCTGGCCAAGAAGTAGTATGCCAAGGATATTCATTAGTATTTATTCGCAATTTATTAGCAGACGTAATTGTGTCCCTGTGACTGGGAAACGATCTGGGCTTTAGATGAGCTGATTCGTATAGGCACAGTTTACTTTCTTAGCAAAGGTGCTGCTTCCTAGGAGCTGCTAAGTAGAGAAAAGGAGGTGATTTTGCTCATTTTATCTACCTGCACCTCAAATACAAAGTAGATCATGGATATGTTTAATTAAGCTTTTGAAAGCACTTTCTTTTGTGGGACTGTTTTCTGAGAACATAATTCAATTGTGTTTCAAAAGCAATGCAGGCATACTTACTGAGCCAGTGGATCCAAGTTAATAAATTCTGCTTATTGGAAGAAATGTCTATAAAACATGGAGATGTTGAGGTAAAGAGCTTTACTGAAATGTGCTTGTCTGATGCTCATGGCAAAATTTAGGTCCCTCTGAATCCATTTTAACTCCAGTGGAAGTCGGGTTTGGCCCTGCCTCCACTTACTGTGATTAAACCTCTAATATTCTATTGAAAGTGGTTAAATATAAAGGCTTTTATGTAAAGTGCTGGGTTTTGGTTGGGTGTTTTTGCTTTGTTTTTTGTTTTTGTTTTGTTTTGGTTTTTTTTGTGTGTGTGGGGTTTTTTTGTGGTTTTTTTTTTTGTTGTTGTTGTTGTAATTGTAGTTTATTGCTGTGAGAGTTCTGCTATTTCATTTAAGCATGAACTACCTCAACCCTTTCTGAAATAGCAGTTTAGCTCTGGAGTCTCTGTAGACAAGGCTCCCAGGAGGAAAGGCCTGAAATATCTTGAGGAATGATTAAAAGATTCAGTAATGTTCCATTAAACCTTGCTGCTTTTAAAATAAATGGACACTTCATTGCTGTAAGACATTTTACCTGTAGACATTCATTTATTGTCTCATGTTTTTAAATTACTTTGCCCCCATATTGCAGTCAAACCTCAAGATATTACAGGAAAGAAGGATTAAGGAGAAACACCTGCAATGACTGGTAGATTAGTAATGATAAACAGAATGACTCAAGCTCAAATTTTAATTTCATATGATGCTTGATGTGGTTTCAGGATGTTATTGTTGCTGCTGTTCGTAGTATCAATTCATTAAAATAAGTAAATGTGGCCTGGAAACTAAAAAGATCCCACCTATGTCTTTCAGAGATGGTCAGATTAAAGTATGTGGTTTTTTTAATAAGCACAAATGGATATGTGCTAAGTATTTTAATGGAAACCTGAAACCACAAACCTTTTTCCTGCCTGTATGTTTTATAAGCAAACTAGAAGTTAGAACAGATTTAAAACTCTCAGATCTTTTGTTCTAATTTGATTGTAATTTTAAATTAACCTCAGGAATAAATCTGCTAGATCAAGTCACAATTTCATCAATAATTGAGTTGATTGTTAGCAGTCTGTATCTGTATAAGAAGGGGTGGGAGCTCTACTCCACAAAATGTAAAAGTGTGTTGGTTTAGCATTTTTAGTAGTATGGAAAATAAGTAAATTATTTCCATAAGTTATGGAAAATCCACTTCAGCTGTTACTCTGAAGTTTTGGACTCATGTGATCCTGACACTGAGAAACAGAGATGACTGAAATCAAACAGAAATTTTGCAAATTATTATAGTGTATGCATGTATTAATGACTGTGTAGGCTCTCTTACAAAGGTCTGTATGTTTGAACCACTCAGGGAATATTCAGGAATAATTTCTTTTTTCTCCCTCTATATTATTATTTCCACAGATAGCAACCAGTTATTTTTTTAAATTTCAGATAACTTATTTTGGGAAATGTGGAAGGCATTATTATTTCTGAAAGCAGTTGAGGTTCTGTGGCTGCTTTAATTTTCTTTAGAAATTATTTCCAAAATCTTACCTAGTATTCCAAAAAATCTTGTCCTCATTGTGGCAATTTTGTGCCTGTGAATCACTGACTTATGCTTCTAATGGAAGAAGCAGCTACAGAAAGCAGGAGTCATGGACAGACGGCTGATCTCGGATTCTAAAGGTCAGGCCTGTGACAGAGTCTAATTAACTGGGATGGCACCATGCACTTGCTTATTTTTAGTGGGGAATCAGTGCAGAGATTGGAGCCATGCTATGATATTCTCATGGTGCCTTAGCTGGTGGGCAGTTGCACTTGCATCAGGTAGAGGTTTCTCAGGAACACACAATTTCTTTCTTTTCTTACTTGTTGCAGTAATTCAGCACAAGAACCAAGTATCTGACTCTTTGCATCAAACTACTTCTAAAACTGACCATCAAGAAGCTCTGGTCAGCCCACCAATGGGAAAGAGCCATGTGTTTGGATATCCAGCTACAAATGGACTTGAAAAGCTTTTAGGAGAAGCTCTTAATAGAAAGGGGCATCGTGCAGAAGATAGCTGGAACCAGGTGTTTTTCACTTTTTTTATTCCCTTTGCTGTTTCAGCTGCTGACCCCTGCTAGGCATGGAGCAAGCTGAGTGATGGCTCTGCTTGTCTGTAATAAGAAAGCTGCTGTCCACAGGTGGGCATGGACACTCAGTGATAAGAGAAAAAAGTAGGTTTTTTTGCTAATTAAGAAGAACCTGCCTCCACATACGTGGTGAAAGATCAGAGATGAATAATCTATCTGATAAAATCTTAATAGGAATATCTGATCCACTCTGCCAGGGCTCTGTGGGTAGGTGCTGTATCTAAAATTTGTCACATATCTGCACTAATTTTTAATTTATTTTTATTTTTATCTTTATTTTTATGTTTTATTTAGACTAGGGGTGTAAAATGGACTCACTGTAACCTTTCGGAAGTCAACGTTTCATTTGGCCTTTCATTTTCCTATGTTTTTCCTTTCTCCTAAAACTAAGACAAAATGTCGGAAGTGGAAATATTTATGAGAGCCATTTAGAAATATAAAAGAATTCAGCTGAAATGAGTTGTGATTGAATAGTCTTCACAATTGTTGTAGCAGGGAAACTTAATATAGAGTTGCCATGGAGACTGGTTCTTTGGCCACTGGTCTAACACATTAAAGCCTTTTAGTTCAGCAATATGCTATTTGCAGATGATGCCACACATGATATTAACAAGTGATTTGTCTCCGTTAAGAGGTAAATAGCTCTAAAATTACTGCACTTCTAATTAAAACAGAAATATGCAAAACTCCTTGAAGTTATTTGAATAATCAGTGACGTGTATGATATCAGTTCATATACGAGCAAAGCATGCTTACTGCATCAAAACTTGGGCAGATATCCCAGTCGGAGCTATAGAAATATAACTGCGAATGGAGGCTGTCAAGGTGGAAGAGGCAAACCAACTTCTTCCAAGAGAAAGCTTTGCTTAGTTTTGGGGTGAGATTACCTTTTCTCCCATTAGCCTTTTTCAAAGTAAATCTCTGGAGTGCAGGGGTGTTTTGGCTACCAGACTTGCACTGCACCATGAAGACACCAGTTCATTTCCCTTAAAAAATTTATATTTATTACTGTTTAATGAAATCTTGTTTTTATAAATGGCATGCTGTATGTTTACCATGTGGCCATTGCACAAAGTTCTGTAGAGTACATTTAATGGAATAAATGGAAGCACACACTAAGCAGAATGTAAAGTCTCAAGCAAATGGAAACCACTTAATAGCAGTGCCTGTAATGAATTTCCTAACTAACTGGCCCATTTCATAAACTGATAACATAAACAGAGACTTAGCTTTAAAGGCTCTTGATCAAGCAATGGACAGAAACAAAATGAGAGACAGAGCTGTAGCTATCAAAACCCATTCTGGTCAGGCAAAAGCCGGGGGCACTCCCTACAATAACCTGTTTGCTGGCTATGTCAATATTTCATTCTTGCAGTCCTGCTGGACTGGAATGCTTAAATACTGAGTTCCTCAGTTGACCACTGCTGTATCAAATAGAGCCTGAATAACATTGGGATCCTCTAATTTTGGCAGAGATTTAGCTTTCTGCAGAACAACTGTCAGGCATGGAGGTGACCCAGAGAGGCCAGAGGCTGGATCAGGATACACTGTTGTCACACTACCCTATCACTTCACTGCTATCTTGCACTGGCTGTTTCTGCCAGAGTGCAACAGCATCCACAAATCACACATAGTTTGTAATCTTTTGGTGTAACCTCCATGTTTGTTTGTAATATTTTAGGAAGGAAGATTTATCCTCCTTGCAGAAATCAGGTCTCCAAATGCTACTATTTTGATATTTTTAGAAATGTCCTGTGGTTTCCAGCACAGACTTTGTGTTCAAGAGTTTGGAAAAACATGTCAGTATCAATATGAAATTTATGTATATTCCAGTATTCACAGACCTCGCTGCTGTTACAGGACAAAATTCATAATGCAGTAAATGATCCAGCTACATGCTCTAGTTTGATCAGCCACTTTATTAAGCTTGTGTTTGGCACAAGAGGTCTGTGGATTAAGGATGTATAGCAATGCCATTAGAACTTCTCTTTGCAGAAGGACATCATCTTGTCTCTCTGGGAGAACTGTGGATCACCTCACCCTTCTTCCCACTATGCAGAGTGTCCCACTTTAGTTTTTATTCTTTTTTTTCAGCAGTGCCTTTAAAACTCAGGAAAATATATAAATAAAGCAAAATGTTCATTTCAATTTGTCCTACAATGCACTGATTAATAGAACTAGTTGATGCATTTTCAGTTTGTCAGAATGTCATCTTGCTGAAGTCAAACAAGTGTAGGAGTCTGAGACTGCCCTGCATGAGAATTAATAAATTAATAATGTGAGACATCTGTATCAAATCTAGAAGTTAGGAGTGATGTGGAGGGTAAAATTCTGATACAAAATAAACATTGCATCTAAGAATGGTTTTTAATAAATGTGAAAAATAGAATTTTTCCAGAAATTACTTTTTTCTTACTATTGTCTGTTTTTGAAGAAAGGAAAACCCAAGAGCTCTTCCATTCTACTCCTCTATAGTAATCAACCATGAATTCCTTTGCCATACTGATTTTTATTTTCCTGGTTGCATGAGCTTTCTTTAAAATTCTCAGAAATTTTCCTTTAAATTCCATATTATAAACATAATTTATATCTACAGGGATATAGTCCCAGTAAGCAAAATATGCTGCTGCTCTGGGTTTTAAGTGGGGCCTCAAAATGTGGAAAGGGATCTTTTTTTCAATGATTCCTGCTCCTAAAAAAATTCCAGAAAAATGATCTGTTACCGATATTGTGAGACACAACTAGAAAAAAAAGGAGATTTTTCCGCTAATACCCTGGTTCTTTACTGAAGTCTTTGATTCTAATAAAGGTGATACACTCATACTCACTTAAATATTACTGCATTAGACACAATTTCTTACAAAGAGGTTATAATTTGTTGGCATGTTTGGGCTGTGCCCCAAAGCTTGCTGGATCAGCAAAGATTTTAGTAACATGTGAAGATAAGTGAAGTTTGTGGTTGTAATTTGGCATGAAGTGAATGGAAAAGATGCCTGAATGGTGAGTGGGCACGGTGAGAGTAAGATCAGAAGCAATGTATTGCTGGTCCTGGAGAAGGGTGGGGAGGCTCTGCCCCTACTGCAGAATTGCCCGAGACGTTCCCAGGGCCTCAGGGGAGAGAAGATTTTGTCTTATTGCTGAACACATGCAAACAGCAAAGGGAACTTGTGCTTCCTGGTGTCACCCCAACTGACAGCTGAAAAAGACAGTGGGCTTCAAAACTGGTAATTAGCTTTGGCTGCTTCTTATACAGCACTTACTGCTGCCAGTATCTGTGATAACCAGGAGGGACATCTCTGGTATCTTAATCAAAGAGATGTTACACAAAGCACCCAGCCTTTTGGATATTTGGGCCCAATCCTGAAAATTGCTGTGCACTTCCTTGGAAGCACGCAGCACTTCCCTGACAACTGGCATCAATGACAGTCAGAAGAGGAACCCAAAGGACCTTAGTAGTCCCAAGAGGTGCTGAGCATGTGGCTACACGGCTACCTCTGATTTCAGGCCCAAGGAAGTATTGAATAGTTCAAACTACTGCAGGGAAGAACAAAACCTTCGGATGGAGTAGACGAAATTATTCATCTGTGTACGAAAAAAGACAGCCTTGAATAATTAAGAACTGTGTGAGAGATATTAATAATCACATGACTGAGCATAGTATGCAATACAATACATAATTCATGAACTCACAGCAAAGAATGATTCACATCGCCTTGAAAATTAATTAAGAAAGATGCCTGGTAATGCTAAGGATTCACCAAGGTCTGTAACTCTGAAAAAGAATGAAAACAAGGCTGTGTTTGTATTCTACTAAAGCATTACAAAATTCTGATATAAAAGGAATGAAACACGATGTTTCAAATGACTGTCAGACTTCTATGTAATCGTCAGAAAATCAGTTTCCAAAATATCTGAGATAAGCATCAAGAGAAATAGTACAGCTATAAAGCAATACAGAAATCAGACAATAAAAACTCACCAAATTTTCATGAAATAAAACTTAGAATTTTTGTTTTTTAAAAGGAGCTGCAGAGTTTCCATTTCCTGTCATGAATGGTTGGCTAGTGCTCTGTTCTTTGTACTGAATTACTTTACCTCTTCTCTGAAAGACAGGAAACTTGTTTCCTTAATAGGTTATAAAACAATACTGGAAAATTTGCAATTGTAATTAGTGGTGGCTGAGGTTGGCAGTGTGAAAAGCTAAGTTTGTGAGGTGTTGGAAGCATTTTGCAATTCACTTGCCCCGATTTTTTTTTTCTATTCTCCAACAAAATAAATCTGGGAAAAATCTCTCCAGGGGCTGAATGAAATACCTAATTCGGAAGTGTAAGAAGGCATAAGCTCCACCATTTTTCTTGTTATCTAAAATATTTCTTCTGTCCTGAATTTCAGTGTAAAGCACACACTATTTCAGACAGCAAAACATACCAGTGCAATTACATGGTGTTTGCAAGCGGCACGCAAAAGAGAGTTGTGCAGACCAGTCCAAACCACCCAGTCCTGGGAGAAGAGTCTTCATCTCCTTTCTTTGTAAACCATAATTGCCACCAGTGGGAATTTTGTGGCATTTTGCACCTGGTCTGGATTGTGTTACTTGGAAGAGAGGGATTGTCTGTGCACCAGTACCTCAGTCATGGCATTTCAAGTGGGACTGTTCTGGGAGTGCAGTAGGCACTATCTCTAGGATGATGTTCAGAGAGGTGTCTTTAAAGGCTTATATAAGGTAATAGCATTACTGTGTGGAGGAAGTCCTTCCACAGCCAGTGAAATGTCTCCCTACAACTCTGGAGGCACGCTTATTAAGTGGCAAGAAAGCTTACATGTAATTAGCTCTTTTCTCACCTGTTACTGTACTAGAGGACAGGAGATTAAATCATTATGCTCTTCAGGTAAGGGACAGAATCATTTTACTTGCATGAAATTAAAATTTCCCAGGAATTTTTTAGTGCTAATATTTGTTGCATATAAGATTGTTTGTACGAGTTTGTGCATGTGTGTTACTATTCACAATAATAGTGAAGACTTGGTTATAGCACCCACCCAATTTATTCCATATGGTACCAGATTAAATAACTGCTTCATTAGGAATGAACAGATGAAGATCCCCTTATTAATATCATGCAGATGAGATACTTAAGTGCATATAAATAATACTCACAGAGGCATTGTACTAAAAGGCAGGTGTTTTTCTTCAAATTTATGGTTAATGAGAGACATCAAACATATGATGTCTAAGCATTGTTTGCCAAGACAGAAAAGGTTTCTGAGCATTCACACATGTTCTAGCCTATTTGTGAATACACAGAAGTCAAGACTGTTGTCTTAACAAAAGAGCACATCTCTTGTGGAGAGCAAAGACCAGCTTTATTGTTGTATTTTTTTCTGATAATGGTAATTACTTTGCTTTGTCCGCCTTGCATTGCTTTTATGAATTTAACTAGATGAAAGCCTCCAGCCGGTAATGATAGCCAGCTTTCCTTTGGATCTCTGCCAGCAACCTATAATTAAAGTGTTTTCTTGAGAGAGGACCACTGTATAGTATCTATTGTACATTATGTCCTTGGAACTTGACTGCAGTAATCAAAAAAGAAAATCTCCAATTTATATCATGGCAGATTTCCATGGCACACGGAAAAGAAAAAAGTGATTGGTGGTGATCAACATGGCTTCACTGAGGGCAAATTGTGCCTGACAAATTTGGTGGCCTTCTGCGATGATGTTAAAACACTGCTGGATAAGAGAAGAGAGACTGATGTAATCTACTGGACTTGTGTAAAGCATTTGACACTGTTCTAAAAGGCATTCGTCTCTATAAACCAGACAGACATGGGTTTGATGGATGGACTTCTTACTGGATAAGGAATTGACTGGATGTTTGCAGTCAAAAGAATTATGGTCAATCGCTCAATGTCCAGGTAGAGCCCAGTGACAAGTGGAGTTCCTCTGGGTTTGGAATTGGGACTGGCACTATTTAACACCTCTGTCGGTGACACAGACAGTGGAACTGAGCAGTCTCAGCAAGGTCACTGATGACACCGAGCTGTGTGGTGTGGTCAAAACACTAAAGGGAAGGGATGTCATCCAGAGGGACCTCAAAGGGCATGAGAGTTGGGCCCATGTGAACCTCATGAAATCCAACAAGGCCAAGTGCAGGGCCCTACACTTGGGTCTGGGCAATCCCAAGCATAAATAGGCTGGGCAGAGAATGCACTGAGAGCAGCCTGGGGAAGAAGGATTTGGGAATGTTGGTTGGCAACAAGTTCAACATGACCTGGCAATGTGCACTCACAGACTAGAAAGTCAACCATGACCTGGGCTGCATAAAACACAGAGTGGCCAACAGGTTGAGCAGTTTTTGCCCCTCTACTCTGCTCTGGTGAGACCCCACCTGAAGTTCTGTGTCTGACTCTGGGGCCCCAAGACAAGAAAAATGGACCTGTTGGAATGAGTCCAGAGAAGGGCCATGAAGATGATCAGAGGGATGGAGCTCCTCTCCTGTGAAGACGGGCTGAGAGAGTTGGGGTTGTTCAGCCTGGAGATGAGAAGGTTCTGGGGACAGCTTATAACAGCCTTCCAGTATCCTACAGAGGGCCTCCAAAATGGCTGAAGAAGGGCTTTTTACAAGGGAGTGTTGTGACTGAACAAGAGGTAAGGGCTCTAAACAGACAGAGGATAGCTTTAGATTAGAATTTGTAAAGAAATTCTTTACTGTGAGGGTGGTGAGACACTTGAACAGTTTGCTCAGAGAAGTTGTGGATTCCCCATTCCTGGAAGTGTTCAAGGCCAGGTTGGATGGGGCTTTGAGCAACCTGATCTAGTGGAAGATGTCTCTGCCCCTGGCGGGTGAGTTGGAACTACAATATCATTAATGTCCCTTCCAATCCACACCACTGGATGATCATATTTTCTCTTTCTGTAGCTAGTTACCTCAGGGGACTCTTGCAAGTGAAACTATATTTCATGGGAATGTAAAAACCATAGAATCACAGAATCACAGAGTGAATCCAGTAAAAATGGATATAATAAAATATTTTAGAGTGAATTAAGCTAATTAGAATGAAGGCACTGGTCCCAGAAGATTAGTGTTTGCAGACAGAATTATTGGGAGTGGCTACTGAACTTTAAGTATACACCAACACTACTCTTCTAAGTTTTCTGACATAGAGTAGATCTAAATGTTCAAGTCTTGTTTGTCGCATAAGCTAATATTGCTAAACAAAGGATTTCATTGTTGCTTCAGTCACAGACCTTAGAGAAGCTGCTGTATTTGCTTAGTGTCATCAGACAGATGGAATGACTTTTTGTTTATTGAGACATGAGCCAAAATAAACCATTATCCAAGGCCTGGGCCATCATGGTAAAGATGGAAAGATTTCCATGGCTGACATTTTGTGCAGATTTTTGATGACCTCTATCTTCTGCCTAAATGAGATAATAACTAGAAGTCAAGAACCAACCAGCAGAAATCATTATTATTTGCCCAATGTTTCTCAGGTACACTGGTTACAAAAAAAACTGTGTGAAGACTGAATAAGAAAGTTGTCTTTTACATCACCAGTTTTACTCTTGGTATTTTTAATTTTGCATACGTGAAACAACACTGTTTCTATAATTTAAGCGTATATGGATTGGTTTACACTACTTGTGCCAAAGAAATACCTGTGTTATCTATAACAACAATCAAGTTAAGATCCCTACTTGAAAAGTTTTGAGCAGATTCTGAACTTTCTCTAAATTGCTCTGGTCAAGGGCCAAAAATATCTACAGAATATTGCTTCACACTTGGTATATTTCAGTCAATATGCAACTATAATTAACTGCTACTAAAGCAGAAATTACTAAGTATTCCTGATTTAGTTCTTTTCCTAATGAAAGCTGGGAAATTTGATGGTGACTTTGTGAAAAGACTTAAAATTTTGTATTTGTTATTGTTTGTTTTTTATTTAAAGAAACAAAACAAATCTATCAAGTTACAGGATGTGTGCTTTAGATTTATGTTTGTATTGTGTTGGTCAAACATCTCTGGTAAAACAGGTTAAACACCATGTTCCTGATGGCTTTCCGATCTTCTTCATATCAAAGGCACCTGCAGAAATATGAAGTCAGGCTATTCTTCAGGAACTGCAAGGAAACAAATTACTTTCTAAATGGACAGAAGTATTCAGAAGCCTTCTAAACATTTTCTAAAGTCAGCAAGATTTTGAAAGAAGCACATTTTGATAAAGTTCTTGGAAAAAATCTGGCTCAATTTGGATTAATATAGTTCAGCTTTTTATATGGAATTTAAAAACTGTTCCTTGCACTGTGTCTTGCAATGTTATTACTGAAATGAACCTCAGTATATTGACTACCTACAAAAAGTTTATACACCTGGTTGTTTGGGAATTTCTTAATATATACATAGAAACTGTGCTGTGAATACCATGGTTGTATTAATTTGTTTTAGTTTCTTTATTGTGTTGTATAAAAATTCCAGATGATGATGACATATGAATCTTAAACTCTGGGGACGTTTTATTCACATGGAAGCTGCTTTAAGAATTGATTATTCTCTTGAGTAAATCAGGATTTCAAGTGTCATTGTGCTGGAAACATCTGTTTATATGTAGGATCTGCCAACATCCCATTGCTTTCCAGCAGCAATGCCAAATAATAATAAATAAAGGCAGAGGTCTTCAGTCTGTAAGGAAAAAAAAAGGATCCAGAAATTAGTTTAAGACGTATGTAATTAATATCTCCTATGTAATCCTCAGTAGGATGTTATGCATTCCAGATAATGTGGTGATCTAAGGAATTCCTAGATCCAATAGTCTGGTTCCTTTGCCCAGAAGAAAAATGGATCCAGGAAACTAGAATCTTGGAAGCAAAGCAGGAAGAGAAAGACATTTTGGAATCTGTTTAAAAAAACCCTCAAACACAAAAAACTGAGGTTGTTTATACAATTTGGAGTACATTATGAACTTATTCCTTCCATGTACCCAAACATATGGTAGATAACTTGCAGAGAGCCAAAGTCCTTGGATATATGAGGCCTCTGAGATCAGTAAATTTAGTTTTACAGAAGTTTTCCTTGAAATTCTCCCCTCTGCCAATTAGAAATTCTGCAAGGCCAGCCTGTTCAATACAACACAATCAGATGAACTTACTGTCTTAACTTCCAACACTGTCCAAAACACAGACTGGCATAGTCAGGTCCAAAAGAACTTTGCTCCATAGGCAGGAGTGGGAACTCCTGGATGGTTTCTTAAACATGGATATTAATTTTTCTATCAAGTGCTATCCCCTTTATTATTATTGGTACAATGGAGAGAAGACCAGAGATTTTCTACCTCAACTGCAGAGGAGTGGTTAGGGTTGAGAGAATAACTTCCACCTCTTTGAAGACTGAAAAATGGTGCCTTTCCCATTGGCTGGGCTAATGCAATTCAATTTTGTATTTAAACCAGCTGCTTACAGATTTCTGTTGTGGTTATCAATTTTAGACTTCTATACTATAGTATCATAGATGCCGTTTCGGGCAGATCTTTTGTGCACTTTTTCCAGCTATTAAGTACCTGTGTCCATTTCTTATTCACTTTTTCTGTGTTTATTTTATGGTTCATTTAACTGATTTTTTTTTCTATTGTCCATAGTCAGGTGCAGTTTGGAATGCTTAAATAGATTTTACCCTCAGAAAAAAAAAAATCCAAACAATTTCCTGGCAATCAGACATCAATACGAAGGTTTCTTTAACCCAGAGATATTAAGGATACATGAGCTAAAATAAGCAAATTTGGAAACCTAAGACTCCCTCTGGAGATTACAATTTCAAAATTTTTCTAAATTCATATTACTGATCCATTGGAATTTGGAATTGAAGTTTGTAAGTTAATTGTAGATTCAAATGAAAGTAATACAGGAACAAGATAACATTTGCAAAATGTAATTTTGATCCAGATCCAAGCAGAACATCTCGTTGTGCTACAGATGTGCCTCAATAATAATTGATTATTTCTTTAGCAGAAAAGCTATTTAGAAGTATTCCAAGATACAAAACTGACACTGCAACTGCCTGCATGGCAGCAAGTTATGCTGTGTTTTCTCTTCTTTCATCTTCCTAAAATTGAATATGGCCAGAAAGAGTGATACAGCTTCACTGAATCTTGTGCTAATGCTTTCCCAGAAAATGTTTTCTTTTCTCCCTAAATTATTCATTGAGCTATTAGAGGTCTGAAATAAAACTTTAATTAGTTGTTAGAGGCTTCACAAAGTATGACCTGCTGGAACGTATGAATGGAGTTGAAAGAGAGCCATTTGACTGCAAGAATTGCAGCCAGCAGGACAAGACACGGGCAGAAACTTAACATCTGTTGCAAATTTCTAGCGTTTTGGGCAATGGGATTTTAGCTGAAAGCTGTATGATGGTTTTTCATTGACTGCATTATGGAATATAATAAAATATATAAAATGCTATCTTAAATAATGTGTGCTGACATTTTCAACTAGTAATTTCACATTGGACTCCTTGCCTGTCCACAAGCTAAAATTCGTCAGTCTAAGGGCATGTACCATGTTAAACAGTGCCTAGTGTTGTCTGCTCCTGAGACTGTTATTTTCAGATGCTCTCCACTCTGTATTCTGTAACTTTTTGCTTGAGACAAAGAGAGAAAAGTGGGTTGGAATTTTGAAAGCAACGGAAGGATCTTATGTACCTCTCTGTCACTCAAAATCACTCCTGTAATATACTTGAAATAGAAAAAAAATTCCTACCTTATGTGAATACAGATGACAGTGAGGGTCAATTATTCAACAATCTCTCTTCTTGTCTGTCTGCTTAGACAGAAACATCTCTTTGCCTTTATTCTATTTAGGTATGTCATAGTTACACACCCATCTCAGGCTGCAACATTGTTCTGGTGACTTCATTTCAGGATAAAATCTTGGACTCAAGTATCAGTATCAAACTTTCAAGAAAAATGACTTTCAGCAGATTGGAAAATAATAGTATTATATTTTATCATCAATTTATTGCAGGATTTGCAAAGTTTGAGATGGTTTATTAATGATTCTGAATTCAGATATATTGTCATATCTAAAATATCCACCACATTATTATTGTCATTGGGACTTAGTATTTCCTCAGGTAGGTACAGGGTTTCAAAAAAAAACCTTGTGAGAAGCTGAGATCATGAAATCCTGTGTAATAGTAACAAACTTTATGACAAGTGAGTAAGGGCTTCTGTGACACTTCAGTAAAGGGTGGTGTGGGCTGCTTTTCTCGATGTTGAGAGCATGACAGAAAAAAATAAAGAAATCCTCACTAACGATCTTGTGCAGTCCTCTTCTGCTTAGTGAAGTTGAGGTTAATTTACAAAATACATGACATCAACAAAGAATAAGAGCAGCAGGAAGTGGTTAAGGACTACAAAACTGCCTAATACAAAACTTCAAGAGCATTAAGATTGGGGGAAAGTCTTGTTGAATGTAACAGGAAGACTCAAGGGAAAGAAAGAATAGGAATCAGACCATGGTGTCACCAGAATGTTTGGAAAAAACCAGTTTGCCACAGCACTAGGACTGGCTGAATAGCTGGCTTCACAGTTCACAGATTTGTAGATGTTTTTCTTTTTAATTTGGCTTAGTTTCAAATTGGAACAAATCCATTTTTTTAAGAAAAATTTCTTCATAAAAAAATTCCAGGAAAATGTTTTGGAAACACTGACATACTGTGTTTCCAAAACCACACATTTCCCCCTGACCCTACAGCTGCCTAATGGAACTGGCATTCAGAGAGCAGCTCCATGGGAAGGCGAGGTCTGTGGCTTGACTTTGGGCTTTCTGTTTTCAGGTCAACCACCATGGGCAGGCAACAAGTAATGGGTTTAAAGTGAACTATGAGATGGTTTTTTAAAATTGCTTTATGTATCTCACATGTGTTTATATAGCTATTATAGGTATAAATTTATCTATTTTTCTGTATAAGTGCCCAGAAGGAATTGTGGAACTGCTTGTAAAAGGTTTGTATATAGCTTTTGATCTTTTCACATCCCTACATAGCAATTCTAAGCATAGTAACAGCTGACTTGCATTTCTTCTTTTGCTTTTCACAATCCATTTAAAAAGAAATCCACAGATGATCAAACATCTTCAATCCTAAGAGTAATAGAACTGAAGTAGATAGGTGAAGATCTGGAATCTCTTTCATTCATATTTATTGTGATTATTTGAATTGCCTGTGATATGCCAAAGTAGCCTGGAAAGATAACAGTTAATTTTTTTTTGTAATGTTTTTTGTAATTTTTTTCCCAATCTTTCTCTAAACACTTACTTTTCCAAAAAGTCTGGCTTCCTTATACTTTTAAGATCCAAGACTAGAAACAAAAGCCTTTTCCTTTCTTTTCTGTGGCATAGCAACACAGTTTGAACTTTGAAATGTTAAGTGTCCAATGCTCATATTTTTGTGATCTACTTGTATAGAAAAAATTTCCGAAAACTGAAAAATACAACTTACAAAAATATGGCTATTTTAAAATGACAAATAAATTACAATATGTTGGTGCATACCAGCATGCAGCAGAAGTATGAATAGCTCATGTAATTTGCAATGAATCATCCACTCAAACTAACAGTGAAGAAAAAAAGAGTGAAAGAATTGAGTGAGGAAACCACAGAAATTAGTGAAAATACAGAAGACCTAAATTCTTGTCTAGATATGAAATTATTTAGAGCTCATATATAAAGGCATGCTTATTTTTGATCAAAAACTTTCCTGTGATTTGCTATCTGAAAAACTATCTGAATGTCTTTTACTTTAGCTAGCAAAGATCTCCTTGTTGCACACAAAATTTGCAGTTCTTAGCTGATCAGTGTTTCCAAACATCTCCTAACAATTTCACATCATGTCCAGAGTATTTGTTTTGTGATTTGAAGTCTGAACTGTTACAATTTGGAATTATAAGAAGTTAAAATTCTGATACGACTTGGTGTATTTAGAAAAACTTTACCCTCTCTGTTGCTGTTTTCTACAATTAATAAGGTTCTTTCTGAGTATTTCACTGATTAGATGAGGTAACTGGCATAAGTTATATACCAGCTTTTCCAATGAGTTAGCTGTAACATACACTCTTGATAGTGACTGAGATATGTTTCCCTTGACCAGAGATGTCTTTGCTGGCGGTGGAGGCCCAAAGGCAAATGAAAACTGCTTCACAGTTCTCTCTGAAATGGGATGAAATTTTTTTGTAATGAAAATTTTGACATCTAGATGAATTCCAAATTACTACATTTGAAAATTTGCAAAATATTTGAATACACCACTGAACCCTCATTTTGGATGCTTTCATTTAGATATTTATGGTTGTCTTTATGTTTAGAAGGGGAACTTATTTTAATAGAAATTTTCTACACTTAAAACATTCCTGCAGACAAATTTCTGAGGTGAACGAGTATGCCATTACACATAGGATTTGATCACCCATTTAAAAAATGTGTGAACAGTCATTATTTGTAATTGTGTTCTTTTTAGACATATGTATATATTTATGTATGTATATATAATAGTTGACTCTCACAGTTTCAATTGTTCTGGCTTACTGCTTGAAATTCAGGGTCTGCTTTTTCATTATGGGACTGGTCATGACAATCACAATTGATTTCCTTAGATTTCTGATGAGATAGATGTCAATCTTCTAGTCCACTATGTGCTGAGTAAGTGCATTGTAAAAGAACAGTACATTTATTTTACATATTTGTGAATACATTGAATGAAAATTCTCTTGAGCATTTATACTGAGAACTCATGAAAATTTTTGAAAGCAAACCCATAAGAAATTAAAATGTATTTGAGACAAATAATGTAAGATATAAATGAAAAAATTTCTTTGCTTTTAACAGCAAGTTGATAATATAACTGGGAGCAGAATTCTGGTGATTTAACATCTTTATGCCAAGTTTAAATGAAGTTTAAATGAATACCTAATGCCAACAACCAAATATAATTGTATTAAAATAACTTAAATGAGCAGATTTAAGATTTCTTGTATTTCTGTGCATCTATAAAAATATATAAATATATATATCAAGGAACTGAATATAGATTAGTTTTCAGGGTTTGATTCTGTTTCTAACTTGCCTTAATATTCACTTTTTAAGAGATGATTTTTCTCTGTTTGGGGAACTCACTACATTTTCAAGGTTTACAAACTCTTAGAATCATAGAGTCATAGAGTAGTTTGGGTTGGAAGGGACCTTAAAAATCATCTCATTCCAACACTCCTGATATGGGCAAGAACACCTTCCACAAGACCAGGTTGCTCAGAGCTACATTCCAACTTGAACACTTCCAGAGACAGGGCTTCCACAGCTTCTCTGGACAATTTGTTCCAGGGCCCTACCATTCTCACAGTAAAGAATTTCTACCTCATATCCAATCAAAACCTACTCTCATTCAGTTTGAAGCCATTTGCCCTTGCCGTATCACTGGAGGCTCTTGTGAATGCTCTTCTACAGCCCACTTTGCTCTGTATTCTGAGAAACATTTTCAGCAGTTGGCCCTTTGCAGTTTTTGCTTACTGAGATACAAAACGGAACAGTTAATCTTGTATAAATATTTGTAGATAATAGAACTGGCATATAATTTGATAGTTTTCTCAATTTAACGGAAAACGTTTGAACTCTTGGTTATATTAATTGTGAGCAACCTGGAAATGTTCCCATTTTTTAAGGTGTCAGTTTACAGTTGTATTGTAACATAATCTTATCTGAACCCCGTACAATCTGTTCCAAGGCTAGGGACATTAAAAAAAAAAAAAAAAAACAGAAAAAAGAAAAGGACAAATGTGTTTTTAATCAATAGCTAATATATGTGTGCAAGAGAGATTATTTTAGTTTTAAATGTGTTGTTATAGTTGAAAATACCTAGCTGAAAATGAAAGGTTAGAGTGTAAGAACGTGCAAAGATATCTCATTGTATTAAATAGAAATACTGTTCAAAGACATAATTTTCAGTAGTTGCCTTTTCTATACTTTCTCTCATCTTGTTTTGAAAAGTCTCTTTGTAGCACCTATTGTAATAATCTGGATTTTTGAGAATCCACTCAGGAAATTCTAATTGGGTTATTTTACCCTAATATCCCCAAATACTATGTAGTAAAATAAACACCAATGTGATTAGGAGATGGTTGTAGAGCTTGTGCTGTAATACAGCTCGACAGTAGTCTTACTGCTCTCTCCCTCATCAGAGGTCCATGGCCTGGGACACAGTGATTAAAACCAAGGAAGAGCCTTCAACTTCAAATGGTTGTTGAAATTCTGGGATAATTAATAGATAAAATACCTCTTAGTTCTTTAGTTCAGGTTTCTTAATCTTTAGGATGTCTTGTCTAGATGCTTACACATTTTCAAATATTTGATTTTCTTTTAAGTGCAGTCTTAACTCAGAATTTCCTGCTATCAGCAAATAAATGTGGGAAGCAACCTTGCATTTTATATAGATGGAGAAATCAAGTTGCATCTCAAGTTTTGTACTGCTTGGGTCTTAGAATAATAATCCCTTTATAAAATCAATATTGAGTTGGTAATATTAATGAAATATAATTCTGTTTATGCTCTTTTGAATTTCTGCTTTTGCATACAGCTTTACAATACTAGCTCTACTGAACCTATAACATTTTGTGTTAAAACAAATACCAAGTGCTAAACTTCCTTTCCCCCCTCAGCTCCTGCCAAGGCTTCAGGTAGCTAGCAGCTGATAAATATAGTTTCTAGGTTACCAGTAAACCAGATGGTAACACACAGGGAAAAAAAAGAGAAAAACATGGTTTTTTTCTGCACTTATTTAATTATATTTTCATATAGTTCATTAGCTAACTTGTGCTAAAACCACATTTTGTTCCAGGAAAAAGATGGTGCTTTTGAAAATGTGACTAAAATAACTAAGAGTTTTGAGATGTAGGTACCTAACTGTTAAAATATCCTGTCATGCAATATAACAACATTTAATACATGCAACCATGTAATTATGCATAATAACTAGTGATCATTGTGTATGCTGATAGGAAGGATAAGGGGGAGGCTGTTGTGTATTTAGCTGGTCCTCTGCACCTGCAGAAAGCAGACAACTCTTCTCACTGTGGAGGAAACAAGATAATGACAGCATGATATTAAATGCAAACATTAATTTTTTGCAATAAAATACTAGGAAGAAGTCTATCAATTAAGGTTTGTTATTGTGAGCAGCAAAATTATGTTGTTTGTCAGCTTAAAGGCAAATAAAAGACTTGTGGAATGAAATCCTTAATTCTGTTTACCGCATAGCTGCTAAATCCATTATTACTACTTTGAAGAAGAATTATATTGGCTATTTAAGCTTCTGTTTGGGATAAATTCCCCCTATACATATTAAACTCTACTTCGGTTCTGAAGTAAATAATGAAATCGTCAGCCTGTGTGATCTGATATTTTACTAAAAGAAAAACAAGCTGCTGTGAAAACGTAGTTGTACTAGTACCGAGGCTCTCAGCAGGCCTTATTAGCTCAGGCATAGTCCTGCATTAATGTAGCTAAATGGCTTTTGGACAGGCGGTGGCTCGCTTCCAGACGGTTTGGAGAGCGGGTGTGGGGCCAGCCCACAGCTCTCTGCATCCAACAGCACAAACACACACTGAGCTGATCGGTTATTTATAAAAAGCAACTTAATGTGTTTGGGAAAGATTAAATTCTGCTGAAATATTTGTGCTAGCATAGGAATGTGGCTACCTGCCATCTGGGGCTGATGAAAGCGGGTAAAACTTCTCCTGGAGATAAAACCCAGTGCTTTCAGAGAGTGGAGCACCCCATAATGCTGAAGCTGTCAAAAAACCAGTATGTGTTGTCATGTTTTCTTCATGACTTTCTGCAAGAAAGGTCTTTGAAAGAAGGCGGTTGGAACCTATTTTCTCTCATTTACAAGATTTATCAGATCTTTAAATTATTAAGAATATTGTGTCACATCCTTTATATTCTGAGCCTTGGAACAGGATCTTAAGTGGAAATGATTCAATAGTGCTGGGGGGCAGGTTCCTTGTGGCATCTCAGAGGCCACTTCTGTTGGTTTCACAAGTAGAGCTGTCACATGGTGATGCTAATATATAGCAGGTGCAAACATGAGATGGATAAAGCCAGTCTTAGTTATACTTCAGTCAGTCATGATGGCTAATCTTTCCTGTTTGAGGGAAATGTCTTCCTGGGATTTATTAACAAATTAAGTACTCTCAGTAGTTAGTTTGGATTCCTTCTGTACCAAACTTTTTTCTAAAATAAAATGGATCCTGCACTGTAGCACTGGCAATGGATAGTGCTAGCAAGTATTTTTAGTGGTTGGTATGAGCACTGTCACCCAGCAGTCACAGGAACTATCTGAACAGTCTTCCATTTCAGCACCATACAGATAAGGAGTCAATGAACTTAAATGCACAGGTTAAATATGTGTTTTGAAAGTAAGGTCGGATGAAATTGGGTCCAGAAAAAACATTGATACTACAATGTTAGATTGGAGCAGAAGGTCTTACTGTAGTTACTGTTTAACTTTTATTCTACTGAACATATAAAAATAAGTGCATCAATAAGGTAGTTTCTTGTTTGCTTTTCAGTTCTTGGAACATTCTTGCAAATCCACTGCAGCCAGCTACATTACATCAGATTTAAATCAGTAACTACATGCAGAGCCTCAACAACAAAATTCTAACTCGTTGTAGTCTGGATGGCTGTGATAGGTGCAGGGTGACAGTACAAGGATGCTTCTACTGAACAGCACATCTGCTTCTAATAAAGAATATACTACTAATAGTTAAATACAGTAGAATCAAGAGGGAGAACATAACTCGTTCATATCCTACTAGAAGTACATTACTATATACTTAGCGCTAATGTGCAATAGTCACATTCACAAACTGACAATTCCAATCAGCATTGTAGAACTATACAATTAAAACATCAGCATAATTAAGAGCAAAGCTTTCTGATAGCCCATATTGCTAACAAATGACTATAAATTTGAATAATGTGCTCATCATGAAATTGGACGTTAATCAGATCATAATCAGCGTTATTGCCAATCATAAAAGAAATGGATTATCTGGTTTAAGAACAAGACAGTGCCCTTCAGCTCATCTGCAGTTCCAGGTTACATATGTGTGACACATATTTTATCTTGAAATCCTTGTTTTCTGAGCTTCTGATTTCCTCTGTCTACAATTTTGTGTGCAGTTCGGGTAATACATGTCAGAATGGGTAAATGGAAGTGAGAAACAAATCAGCCACTCTGAATTAATCAAAATTAAGAAAATGTAAAGAAGTACAAATGAAGACTATTGACACTGCTTATTTCTTTCCCTTCAATAAAGTAGTTTTCAACTGTGCAGATTTCCATTAGCATAAACAGAGTAATCTGTGAGATCAATTTGAAGCTTCTTGTTAAGAGAATATTTTCACAAATATCTTGAGAGACATAAGTGTTAGAGATGACTTCTAAACCTGTATTACTCCTGAGTCTGGACACACTTGTCTACATTTCCTTGGCATTGCCTTCAGAAGTTTTGTTTTTGTTTTTGGTCTGGCTCGAAGTTGATCTTAACAGCAAAACGTTTTCATTTGGACAAATCAGCTGCACTGGTTGATGCCAGAATCATTACAGCCCAAACAGTGCACCCAGACAGGGAGGCAAGATGGGGCCAGAGGTTTAGAGCAGTTTAAGCAAACCTGGAAACTCACTTTGAAGATGATCATTCTGTCTTGCACCAAAGCCTCAAAAAAATAATGGACTTTGAATGGAAATAAACACAGGTAGCTTCTCTAAGAGATTTCAGTAACTAGTATAAAAGAAGATTGTAAGGCTTGCAACTCCAAATGCTATTTTCTTACAAATAAATGAAATATTGTTGATGTAATAATTATAATTATGACTGAATTTGCCTATTTATAACTAATAACCTAAAGACTTGTTAACAATCTGGAAACTAATTCTCTTAGCTTCAAACTGTGAATTAGTGTTTCTTCATACTTATATATTAATAGCATTGTTTTTATACTTGTGATAATAAAAAACATGACATTAATTTTGTAAAACAATGATATTGAGTGGGTCTTTATTAGACCTACTTAATACAGCTGTAAGAGACTTCATTAGTCATGTAAATCTTTCTTCCAAATCTAAATTTGAAGCAAAACTGTTCAAGCTAAATATAGTTGGAGAATAATTGCATTTAGTTTAATGTAATTCCATGAAATAATTAGACCATCTGAGAGAAAAAATGATTGGATTGGTACCTGTGAAGCAAAGGATCATATTTTCAAGCAGAGAAGTGATAAGACTATTGGCTAGAATAGGACAGTAACCTAATTGGTCAAGGTGATTATTATGTTAGCGCAATTCTGAGGCCCTAAAAAAATCATTCCTTGGGAAAATCACACAGTTATTGGACTTCAGTCCCAAGTACCTGAAGGGCAAAGACATAATCAAGAATCTCAACACAGATTTGCTAGGGCATATTATGCTTGACCAAGTTGCTTGTCTTCTCTATTGATGTGACTGGTTCTTTGCATGAGAGGAGAGTGGTGAATGTGACATATCTTGCCTTTCATGAGGTTTTGAACACTATGTCCCACAGCATTTTTCTTTGTAAGCTGAGAAGTAGGCCTGCATAATGGGCCTGTTAGAAGAATATTAGCTGAACCAACACGTCTGAAGTGCAATAATCCATGGTTTGAGATCTGGTGGGTAGTCAGTAATGACTGTAATACCCTGGGCTTGATATCAGACTCATATTGTTTAATGACCTTCAGCAGTGTTATGAATGGTGACACAGTGTACCCTCAGCACATCAGTAATGGGAAAGCAGCTGATTGAGAGTAGCAACACCTTAGTCTGGAGACACTTGAATAAATCTTAGGGTTGTGCCTGCAGAAATCTTGCAAGGTTCAACACAGAAAAGTGGGAAATTCTTTTTCACTGTGCACTGAATTACCCTGTGCAGACTGGGAAGTGCCCGGCTGAGAGAGCTGCAGAATAGGGCTGGGATGTTACAGGTGATGTCAGGCTGAAAGAGCCAACAACATCCTCTGACTGGGAATAAATTCTGCAGGGCTGAATTTTGACAAGATGGACCCCAGTCCAAAAAACTCACTGTTCTCTTTACTTGTCATTTGCAAGGCCACTCAGGAAAAGCTCATTCAATCTGGGCCCCTGACATTCAAAGCATACGTAAAGAAATAGGAGAGAATCCATCTAGGCTAGCAAGATGCTCTGGTGCCTGCAGAACATCTCCAAAGAGAAGCTGAAGGACCTGGGCTTGTTACTCTCGTGGAAAGGAGAACAAAGGTGAATTTATCATCTGCTTACAAATATTTCAAGATGACAGGGCCAGGTTCTTCTTGGTAGGACAGATTATGTAACAAGGGCAATGGCCACATGTATCTCAGACATTATGAAGAAGTTTTCACTAGTAGGGAGGTGAAGGACTAGAACATGTTTACCTGACCAGTTATGGGGCTCCCATCTCTGGATATATTTGAGGTTTAGCTACACCAAGCTTTGGCCTATCCAATCACTTGCTGGCTGTAGTTCTGCTTGAAGCAGGATGTTGTTTGTATTAGATGATAATCAGAGTTCCTGCCCAAAAAGATAATTCTGTGCTCTCAGCTTTGAATGCTGATACTTCCATTTCAGACTTAAAGGAGTTGTGAGCTGTAAAACTTTTTTTCTTAACCAATCAGGTGAGCAAATGTAACATACCAATTCCACACTCTTTCCTTTAGTGATAAAGCTTAGCTTGTGCCTGCTATCATCAGTATCATGTAACACTCTTCCAACAGTTTTATTTTTGGTTACTGTCTTCTTTTGGACCTCAAGACAATCAGATTGTTGTAAATGGATATGAAGCTCCAGTGGTTTGCTCTGGTGGTTTATTCAGTTGCTTCTGGTTTATATGGATGTAGATGATAACAGTAGAGATTTGCTCCACGTTGATGAGAACTCAGTGGATGTAATATCAGTACTAATGTGCCAACTACTGTATAGATTTATGATCACGCTTTCTATTACATAGGATTGCATCGTTATAATGAGGTCAGAATTCAACATTTTTGCTTTTTATACTCGTGATAAAGACCAACTGCTATTCTAGGAATGCTGATGAAAATAGTTTCCCTGTGTAAGCAATAGATATATTTCTTCCTAATTTTTGTCAGCCAACACATATTTAGAAACTCTTGTTTGAAAGAGAAGATGAACTCTCACCCTGTGCTCCTGTTCTAGTAAATACTTGTTCTAAATAATTAAATTTTTTTGCAGAGACTCTATGTGATACATATCAAACATAATGCATGTCAAGTTTAACAGGCAATCATTTTAAGTGACAGGAATATACACTATGACAACACAAGGATGTATCTTGTGGAAAAAAGAGAAGAATGTTTGAATACTCTTCTGTAAACTTTTTTTAAAAAAAATATTTAATACAATTGTGAAAAATAACAAACTTTTTTCCTTCCTAGTTAGTTGTGTACTTTCACAGCAATAAAAAGAAGCATAATAAGAACATATGGAACATGGACTTTGAAAAAGAAACAGTTGGCAAAACTGTGCTTCAGATTGCTGTCAGAATATCAGCCTTTCGGCAAGCTTGGAGTAGAACAGATGGGAGAAGTCAAAACTGGTAATAGTTTTCCACAGTTAACACAGGAGAGCAAGTTAACTGTCTGTTTCTTTCTCAGAGTAAGATAATTGCCTTTTCATCTTTTCTTTTAATGGTATTTATGTCCAGGGTCTTGTTCTCTCTATTTCTGTGCTAAGGCCAAGTCCCTATAGAACACACGCGTGTGCTGGGGCTTATGCACAAGACGGTGATGACTGAGGAAGGACATGAAGTTCACCTGTCACTGGAGCACTGGACTCCATTTCATCCACACTGCTTGAAATGAAAAGCCATGTGATGAATGGGAATGTGATGGAAGGCTGTGCCAAGTCCTGTTTCCACAGGGTGCCTAGCTGTGACAGGCTTCGTTATAGCAACCTGGATTTCAGAAGCCTTTTTTCTCACAACTTCAATGGGACTTCCTATGGACTTAAGGACTGTGCACATGCTTCAGTTCCTTGAGGTTTATGCATTGCAGGAATGATGATGCATCTCTGTATTAAATTGAGTTTACAGGTTTTCAGCACTCTACAAATACAACTTGAATATCGTTAACCTTAAAAAAGGTAATAATAATACAGTTTGTACTTGCTGAGACAGAGTTAATATGATCCCATATGTATGTAGGACTAGGTTCTTTGTTGTTGAAGTAGGGGAAAAATCTATGCTCTTACACACATTTAAATGATAAAACAAAGGTCCACCTTTGCAGTGATGTCAGTGGAAGCTTGGGATAATAAATATCATATGAAGTTAGGTGTTCTTGAATAGATTGAGGCTTTCTGGAATAGAGATAACTTTGAGGATAGGGGGTATTATGATAATCAGTGAGCAATCAGGGTCATATGCTAATGTCTGTATACTATGTAATTTTAACCACCAAAACTTCTATTTTGCACTAGTAAGTAATTGGACAGTTCAATGCATAACATCTTCTGCTTTGCCTCTGCTTGTGTTCTTTTGTGAAATGTCTGTGGAATCAGCAGGCATGCTGTGGTTGCTGTGAATATTGTGGTCCAACTTGGAAGAATAAAGAGCATATCCTCTTCCTTCTCTACCTTTCTCTGGTGCTATGCTACATGACTTTTAAAGTTTTCCTGTCTGATGTTATGTGGACAATTATGAATGTACTTCCTAGGAAATAACAGTGGACTAGGCTTTATTTAGGTCTATATATTTTTCACAGTGATTTCTGCTAAATAGGTTGAATTTCAGAAATGCAGTTTAGGAGGTAAATATCAGAAGATTTTATGAGAAATCTGTGATTTTAAAAACATGAATAATTATAATGTCATCACAAAGAAATAACGTCACGTGGTAATATGTAAATTGAAGAATGAAACTCAGAAGACAATAGCTTTGTGAAATAACTAAGACCGTATTACAGCTTACTCTTAGGGAGGGTTCATGATCTGAGCTTGACCTTGAAAAAACAGTCATTCAAACTGTTTCAACATTTTTAAAAGACATGAAATCACAGATCAAAGAGCCAAAACAGACTTCAATACCTAAGTTTATAATGCTATATTTATTTAATATTTTACATTATGCTTGGTTCTTTTGGGATCTCAGTTTACTGTTCTATTACTGTGTAGACTATTTTTAAAATAATTTATTTAACTGAGAATCTCTTACAAAGTTCATGAGGAATTTTTTGCTAGAGTCCCAGAAAAATCTCAAAATATTTCAGTGCCCAAGGTTCTGTTGCTGTAATGCATGTAGGAACAAAAGTAATTCTCTGGTTTTAGATATCAAAGTCAGACTTGAGGAGTGGAAAAAAATATAAATACTCTGCATGACTACTAAATGACAGGAATTGTTTTTCCTTTTGCAGTCTGAAGATAAAAATACCTTTAATTCATACTGAAAGCAACTATAATAGCAACCATGCACATAGCGTAGTTCATACATTTGTACCTTCCTATTACATTTCAAACTCTTGCATATTAACTCAGTTTCTTGAACAAATTGAAATGAACAGATCTCAAATGAAATGAAATATGAATGGAAAAAGTAGATCTGTGCCAAATCTGGTCAAACTGCAAAATTGGCTTGAGCAGTGATCTGGAATGGTCAGCTGAGTCCAGACACTGGAATTGGGAGCCTTCTGTCTCACTCTCCTGTCAAGCAGGTCAGGGTATCTCCTTGATTTTTATTTCTTTGAGACAAAAGACCTGAAGGGAAAAGGTGATGAGAGCAAGGAGTTTAATGACACCAGAAGGAGAGTTTGAAATGACAACAAGCCTGAGAATCAATGAGCTGCCAGTGTGGGACCGGAGGCTGGAACAGTCTGGGGAGAAGAGACAGAGTGACACCATCTTCTGGTCCCCACAACGTGGCATGCTGAGGGAGGACCAGGGAGGAATAATCTATTATCAAGTACTTAAAACTCTCTATTAATGCCTATTGAAAAAGGAGGTGAAGTGATTTTTTTCAGATTAATCTAATTCTAGTTGTTTGCTCAATGCCACAGCTTTTTCTTTTGACATACTTTATGTGCATGTCTCATGTGAATTATTTTTCAGTATATGGAAAGGTTATTTTAGATTATTTTTAATTCAAATTACAGCAGAGCTGGGGTGCCTGTCTGGTTTCAATTGAAGGCGAGTAAAAGATAGTAAACAGATCAAATTTAAATGTACATTTTAGTGGAATAGCTTCCCTAGTAAGCTTTATTTCACACATTACCGTTCCCCTGAACTTTTTAAAATGGCATAAACAGACAAGCCACAGAATAAGGGAATTTTGCCCTTAAAAATAAGCAAAAAATCTTTTCTCAGCAGGCTTGCAAAAATGGTATTTAAAAACCTCACTTCTGCCCTGTTATTTTAAAGGCTAAAACACCGGGCATGGATCTGTTTCTGATCATTTATGAGCTAATTACTGCACTTTGTACTGAAATAGCTCTCTGGGATTAAAAATTCTGGTTGCAGCTGTGGAAAGAGAAATTCAGAATATTAATGAAGCAAAGATTTTTGTTATCTTGAGTATTTTTATTCAGCTTTTTTTTTGTGTTCTATCCTTTTTCAGTATAATCTGCAAGAGAAATAGAGAATGGCAACATAAATGAAGAACTTCTCTTTGATTATTTTTTTAACTTTCATAACACAAACAGAGCAGAAAAATATATACATTATTATTCTTATTGCACATTAAACACAACTTCACCACTTTAATATCATTGGAATAACTGGAAGATATGAGTGGGGACAGTGGAAGACAAAAGCTCTGCAAAGCTGAGACCAACTTGTCATAAGGGGTATTTTGTCCTTTCTAGGAATAATAGATAGTGCAAATTAAGCCAATTATTTGGAAAGATATGCAAAGAATGTTCAGCTAATTTCCTTTTGTCCTGCAAAATATTTATTGTTCAATACTGCAAATCTCTGGACCTCTGTATGCTTTCTCTGTGTGTGTGTGCCTGAGCAGGGACTTGAGGCTTCCAGTGCTGTACTTCAGCCTCAACAGCCATCCATGTGCAAACTCACCATCTGCCTTCAGCTGGAAACAATGCTGCTGCTGCTGCTGCTGCTGCTGTTAAGGACATTTTGATTAAAACCTTGCAGGAAGAAGCAAACCTCTGAAATCTAGTATTTCCTCTGAGCCTTATTTGTGTGGCAGGCCTTCTTCTCAGCACCATAACTTGTCCCTGAGGCATTTGATTTGCAGCTGATTTGTGAATCTGCAGATTATTGCATGCACAGCCTGGCCAGCCACTTCTCCAAGGTGCTCCTCACATCCATGCAGGAGCAGCCAGGAGCAGGCTCTCCTACCAGTGTAGGCTCCACCAGTGGCACAGAGTCTTCCTGGGGCCTCCTCAGATCAGGGCAGGAGTAGGCTCTGAGATGACTGACCTCGGCATGCTGCACCCTGCAGACAACATCCTTCTTCCTAAAATATTGTTACCTTAAAAGTGAAATGAAATTGCCACTGCAATGCTTTTTATTTCTGTCACTTGACTTGAAAGAAAACTTTTTGAAAACATAATTTTCAAAGGAGAAAAATGAAAAAGAACCTTATTTCAAATTTGTGACTCAGTGTTATTGGTATGAGACTTCAACTGTCAATAAGCAAGCTGACAAAATAGTTCTGCATGTGCTGATAGTGGATGAAGCTGTAAAATATTCCTTGCGTAAATAAACATATCTGAAAGGCTAGTATATTTTTTTCTTCCATGTTATCTTAAAAAGAAAATGAAGAAATATCTAAGTGGCATTAATGATAATAGTTTTGCTTGGGAATCATAGCTTTTCCTGTAGGAAGTGGCTTCCATGAGGCACAGTGATTTGTCTGTTGATATGCATATAATTTCCCTGGATCTCTTTGGGGGTTTAATATTGGCAGAAAGGAGTTTGGCTGAGCAAAGACTGTGTAAGGGAACATAACAGAATATCACGACTAGCTCATGCAAAGTGTAGTGGGCAGGTGGACCACATGCTTGCAGAAAGCCTCCCCATTGTGCAGCTGCTGAGTGCTGCGCACCAAAAGTTACAAAATCGGGTCCTTGTCTGTCCACACAGTTATTAGAAAAATCACAGAAACAGTTTAACCACAACACTCTGTTCATAAATTAAGCAAAATGCTTTAAATCTACTTTGGAATGTCATTTTTTTCTGTAGTAAAGCACTTTTTGCATGCATTTAATTTTACTATGAATACTCCCATTGATTCCAATGGGACTTGCAGATGCAAAAGCTTGCAAAAATTTGCAAGATTAGCCCTTTCCCAGTAGAATTATTTGTGAATATATACTGGCTCAATACGGATGGGAGTAGGTCTAATTTATCCAAGAAGTATATATCAGATAAGGTGATATATAGAACCATATTTCCAAATATATTGTTCTGATACTCTAAACTTCAGCCTAAATTTGGGATATGTGTGCTCCACACTGTGCCACAAAGGCTGCTCAGGTCTGTTGTCTGAATGTTATAATGATCCACATCCTAAATGATTTAAGATGTAGTGATGTTTGCCTTGGAAACAATGCTCTTTTAAGGAAGATCTGCCTCTCTCCATCACATCAGTGTGTGTATATGCATGGGTATCTCTCTCTCTCTGTATAAATATAGATCAATGGAGAGATGCATGGATTCATTCATTTTTTTTGACTCAGTGAATAGCTCTCTCTACAAACAGCTGTACTGACACAACATAGATATGCTATGCTGGGAACTCCTTAAGACAGAAGTGCAACCACGGTTTCTCCATTATAGAAATACTGCTTTAGTTTCACCATGTCTATCTTTAAGGGGCCTGAGGTGATACTCTGATGTTTAGTGAAGAGCCTCAGGCCTTGAGAAGGTGGAAGAGCTGGATGGTTGGGACTGTAATGTCTTAACACCCACTCATGACATCAGATCGTACCAAGGTCACCCACTGAGAAATGGAAAGAAGAGCTTCTACATTTTTTTGGAAGCAAGTATTTTAATGAAACGGTAATAGCAGAATATGCAATGCCAAAAGAGAAAGTAAATTGGTTCAGGGCAAAATGATTAACATCAGAACCCAGAGCAGATTATCAAGTAATAATAAATTATTTTTAATTTTGAATAAATAACTTTAAAATATAAATATGTAGAAGAGAAAAAGTGAATGTGATTTCAAGTGTTTTATGAAAATACATGAAAGGATATTAGAAAGAAAATAAGCTGAAGAAAAACATTCCCACACACTGCAATTGTATTTTAAGAAAAGATAAGAAAAAGTGGCATGGCAGTAACTAAAAATATATTGTATCATCTTTCTTTGTAAAGCTTTGTTATCAGTTGGTGCAAGTTGGTTATAGGGATCAGCGACAATTTGGAGCTTTTGAGAAACAAAGGATATCCATTTAAATATTCCATTGCTGCTGATAAAAATCGAGTAAGGAGATCCTTGGAAATTAGTACCTGTTCTCTTTCCTTGCAGACAGAGAGGCAGAATTTCTCATACCTATGTGCTGTCAGTTTGATTGATATAACTGTGGAGAGGGAGTTCATGCTTAGTTTGCTTAGCAGTTGTTGTTTATTAAGAATTGATAATGGTACTCCATGACAGGTCTAGCTCTATTGTGGTAGTTGCAGTTCTTTCCAAACAGCTGACCCTTACAGAGCAGGAAATAACTATAAACAGTCAATCACTATTGTATGGCAGGAACCTAAAGAATATTTATTGTTTGCTTCTCCCCTGGAATGTTTTGGTTTCTTTGCGACTTTCCCAGGTATGACATTTTGCACTTGTTTCAAAGAAACAGTTTCAAGACAGCAACTGCTTAAAAGCCATTGTGCTACTAACTTAGGAAATGGAATCTTCAAAATTTTATTAAACTGTTGTTTTCAGTAGACTTATCTTTGTTCTGTCTTTAGCTTGCTCTTATGAACAACTTAGAATCAGAAAAGAAAATGTTTGGCAAAAAATGACAGCCTGAGTGGATTTCTGAATAGTGTTTTTTCTGTTGCTAACTTAAAAAATTGTAAGCTGCAACATAAAACAAAAGGAATCAAATATCTTAAAATGTATTTTAGTGTAAAGCATAACCATTAAAAGAAAGGATAACAAATACCAAATATCTATTCACTCTTACATGTGTAACGAATCTAGCATGGAGAAATGACTGATCATACTCTCACACACTCTTTCACTCTCACACATACTTGTTCACATTATAAATTAATGTGGAAGCCTTTCATTGGTGAAATGGGAGAACCAGTTGTTTCCAAGCACATGCACAAGCGAAATCATGGATGTAACTAATTATGCAGTCACTTGTGTCTCAGATGGAAAATGGATTAACTTGCCATGTGCTGCCTTTTTGCTCTCCAGTAGGGTCAATTAACACTTTAAGACTTGAGATACATAATAAAAGACTTTAAAACTAGAAATACAAAAGAAAAGGCCTGTGAAATGTTATTTTTTTTTAATGTGGTTACGGAATTAATGGATTTCTTTGTTGTAAATTGAAGCAATCCACTGGATTAGTTTAATGCAAAAAGAAGCATTTTAGAATGCTTTGTAAATATCAAATATTTATATGTATTTGTATAATCATAAACTTGATCTTGGAAATGTTGTTCATGTAGCTTGTTATATGTGGTTTCCTTAGCAATGTATAAACATACAAATGAAAATCTGAGCTCTCTTTTCTTCTTTCAGTGTGACTTCAATTTTGGATTGAGTAGAAAACATTCTTTGACTGTGGATTTTTTTTTCCTATTTAGTAAGGTTTTATTTAATAGGCAGTTTAATTTAAATAGTAATTTATTTTAAATTTCGCTTCAACCATAAATTAATTTGCTTCAATATGTCTTAATTTCTTTATATATTATAGTAATATTTATATCTATTAAAATATATAATGAAATTATTTTGTACAGGTAATTAAATATGATGTGAAGATTTTTTGTGAAATTATTTTATTCAAATCAGACCATTCCTATTTATTTGAGTGACCATGACTTAAAAAAGCACACTTATGCTCTGTGATATATGCTTCCACACATTTAAATAAAGGGACGGGAATTTCTTTTTGTATCAAATGTTATATTTTCTAAAATGTAATATTTTGTTAGATAAACTGCTAAGAAAAACAAACAAAAAATTAAACTCCAGTTAACACAGATTACATTGGTTACTCCCATTTAGCATCTCCATGAATTTGAGAAAGTAAGTGTAAACTGGAAGTGAATTTGAATGTTCTTTCTCATGTAAGTGTTGTAGTTGCTGGGCTACAGTATATCAACACTGTGATTCCTCAAATCTCTCCTGTGTGGTACTTTGTCATTTTGCACACAGTATTTTCATGTGCATTAAAACAGACTGTGTGAGATGTGAATAACACTTTAGCCTGGGGGTTAAAGCACTTGGTTCCGGTCCCTGGTATGGAAAATGTTTAATGACTTATAGAACAGATTCGAAAGGAAATACAGAGGAAGCCCATTGAAAGGGCTTTGTGGCTTCTGGTTCCAGCGTGAACAGATATCTTTGTATGGACATTTTGTGTGGCAGCTCTAAGTACAGCTTGCTCCTGGAAATCAGGTCTCTAGAGCTATGAGAAGATCTTCAGAAATTCATACACAGTTCCTGAAGCTCTTCAGTCTTGATCTGAGAAGAGGAAAGAGTTTATGCTGCTTATGCTTATGCACTTTGTGAGATAACTGTACTCTCTCTGTTTTGTTTTATTTTCATAGTAAAGGAAAGAAGAGTAAGAGATACTTCTCTCTAAGGTGGTCTGAAATGTGAATCTAAAGCAGATGCACTGATTTTTCTCATTGGAGCTGCCTGTCTTTATTAAATACCAATTTGCTTCTTGTGAATCTGTGCCTCAAGTCAGGCAGTATGACTACCCCTGCTATTGTGGCAACCAGCCTTTCCAATGCACAACCGTAGTGTGGGAAGGAGTTGCATATTTAGTTCCCTAAGAACTGAGCAGAACAAATGCCCAGTGGACACATACAGTATGTACAAGATGTTTCTATGCTTTTGAAAAGTATATCCTATTAAGCTCTTTTTTCTCCCTTGCCCTAAGGAAATCTTTAACTTCTCTTTGCCTGAACATAAATATTTTAAAAACTCCTGACACAAAACCAAACCAGACAACAACAACAACAAAAACAAAAGACAGAGACAGAATAGACAGAGGGAAAAAGTGAGATAGGGATATCACCTTTCTACCTTCCTGAGACTATCTGTATAGGAAATCCACAGGGCTATTTACTGATAACCTTGATCTCTTGGTTACAGTAAAATCTTTCTGGTACTTTTATTTCTACGGTTTTTGTTAAGCCAGATTTTGTGACTGAACTTTTCAGAGAAATCATGAGCATAAGACTGAAAAAGAGCAGTAAGAACATGGGACAAGACAAAAATATTTCAAGGTGAGCATGTTTCTCTTACATTGCTTTCAAAGTATTTAAGGAAAGGCTTTCCATTTTAACTACTTACCTGCTACAACGAACTGTGATAAACTGCTGTGATGGATACCAAAACATATTTAGGGGATGGGAAGAAGGTAGAGATTGTATGAATAGCATCACGTCCTATACCGATTTCCTCTGAAGAACCCGGCAGTTTTCAAACAGCAATTGTTTCGCCCTCGCCCAAGAGCGTTTCAGGAAGAATTGGAAAACGCCGCTATCTTGTGGCCGAAGGGCGAACAACAACTGGAAAACACGGCTTATTTGCTCACCTGCCTGTTAGGTCAGGCTTTGTATCACAAATACTAATAAAAATAATTTGCATGAAAACTGGAATCTTAAAAAAAATGGGATTTAAAAAAATCCCATCAGACCTAGGATAACGGAAAAACTTCTCCAGATAAACAGAGTTTTCCTCTGGGTATGACTTTTATGTTGCAATGCTGAATTCAAAATATCACTGTCAAGTTTTTGAATCTGTAGTTTAAACACCCATCTGGCTTCATACAGTTTGAGCATGCTGTCTAGACACAAATAAGGCTGCTGGGGCACGTTATCTGGAATTTTCTGAGAATATTTGTGAATGCTAGTTCATTGCCGGTTTTATCCAAGACAAACACACTTTAGGTTTTTAGATCTTCTTTGCACTTTATTTTAGAAAGTTCAGCCCTTCAGTGTCAGATTTTTAGCACTGAGGGACCAGATTATCTTCTTTTGTTGTCTTTTAGTTGACAACTTTTATCTCTCATACAACCTGTGATCTCCCACTGACTGATCTTGTACCTGCTTGAAAACGTAACTTCAACTGACTGTAATAATGCACAGCTGAGGTCTTTGTGATGCATTTCCACTGACTTCAGTGGAGTCCTGTGCAGTTTGGTAGAATCCAACAATGTAGGTAATTTTGTTTGTTAGTTACCAGAACAATCTCCTATCAAGGAAAAATGTGCAATCAATTTCTATCTAATTTATCAGATATTAGCTATGAATTTTATTTCATGAAATCATGGAATAGTTTGGGTTGGAAGGGACCTTACAGGTCATCTGTTTTCCAACCTTCCTGCTGTGAGCTCGGACATCTCTCATTAGACCACATTGCTCAGAGTTCCATCCAACCTGGCCTTGAATACTTCCAGGGACAGGAAAATCTGTTCCAGTGCCTCACCACCCTCACAGGAAAGAATTTACCTAAAGGAAATAATTTATTCCTAAGTAAAGAACGATTCTGTCATAATTATGCCTATTATTTCTCTCTGTAATATCTGTCTTCTGTGACTGATAATCTATTCTCTCTCTGAGTCCCAGTAAAGCCTTCAATCCATGAAATTACTTGCTTGGTTCATTAATATCTTGATCTCCAGAGAAAACTAGAGATTTTGGAAACTGTGATATGTTTCAAAATAAGGTATTCTAATTTACTAGTATCGTCATAAAATAATGCTATTTGTTTGGGAGTACTGTCATTGTCTTGTTGGAGTATCTAACATTTAAAGATAAATTTTTTTTTCTTCCCATCTATTGGAGGTACTTTGCTTTTTCCTCTAGATATAACAATTCTCAAATCAAAAAAGACAGCTCTTGATTCATTCCTTATACTGGTCATGCTAATCCACAAATTATAGCATTAATGAGACAAGAATTCAAGTCATCAAGGACCAAAACTTTCAAGTGGTAGAGCTCAGATCAAACATTAAAGCTCCAACACTATTGTTAAAATATTATTCTCAGGATGTTGATATCAAGTCAAAAAAGATGCCAGGACTGCATTGTCAGAAAGGACATAGTGTCTCAGGGAGTAAGGAGTGCCTAATTTGCATTAAATCCTTTAGTGTGGAACCCATCTGAAAAGGGATAACTTAACACAATTTGAGCTGACAAGGTTAACTGCATGAGATTCTTAGTGTTGTATGGTTGACAAATTACTGTGATTCCTAAATACGGACGGAAGGAAGAACTAATAGAAGAAACCGAAAAACACGTGGCTATGTGTTATATTATTATAGGAGACAGGATAGTAGCTCTGGCAACTGAATTTTACTTGTAAATAGGTCAGGTCAGGAGTGGATTCGAAGACTCTTATTCAAGGCTGAAGAACCCCTTCTGTTCAGGTGCATTTCTTTGCTTTGATTCCCCCCAACTCCCCATTTTTTCATCTCAGAATCTGACACCTGTGATAGCAATGAATGGTATTCTCTCTCAAAAACCCAAAGCTGATTGCATGTTTTTAGCTCCAGCAATACTTTGTCTATGCTGGAGAGCACCCTAAGTCCTAAGGACTAGCTGTGCACATGTTCTATGCTCTAGGACTGCACAGCAGAGCTCTTGGTTAAAGTCTATCTGCTTATTTAAAAGTCATCCATCTGCTTTGCTTTCTTCCTCCTTCCCTAGTATCTAAAATATACAAAACCTTACCTTCCAATCTTAATTTCTTTCATATCCTTAAATTCTTAACAACTTTTCAAAGCATTGGTCATTCTGGGTGCTGGACATTGTGATGTGGATGATTCAACAGTGGGGCTCTAGTCAGTCATATTGAGCAAAATGAGTTAATGACAGGTTTTGACTAAGGTTGTGTACTTGGTGTGTGGATGCGGCACTTCAGGATACGATTTAGTGCTGAACAGAACAGTGTTGGGTTAACAGTTGGACCCGATGGTCTTAGGGGTCTTTCCCACTCTTAAAGATTCTATGGTTATGAACTATGCAATATATCACAACAGGTATAAATGCCCTTTCCTGACATAAGTGTCGGCAGTTCTTTCTTACGAATTATTCTTGTACTCTGTTTAAATGGAAGGTATATGAAATAGGACTCACTAAGGGTTGAACTCCCCCCTTTAAAATAGTCCAACATATTCTCTTGGCCTGTTTAATCTTTGTAAAGAATTAAAATAGATGAATAATAAATTAATTTTTTGCCTCTGCACTTTTTAGTTAGAATGTTTTTATTTCAGGCCTCTTTCTTCTAAAGCTTAACTGCCTCAAAGTACTGCATTTCACATTAAGTCTTCTCTAAACTTGTCTCTGTCCAAAGGAGCAAACTCAAAACACAAAGTCATTGGTACAATACTTTGCAAGAATTGAAGAGACCTCTAGGTAACATTTCCTGTCTGTGGTACAGTTTCTATGGTAGCAGCCTTTCGGCTGTTGCATTGCTGCTTTCCAGGATAGGTCTGCATAAAGCAGATGGCAAGTGGGTTGACATTTCAGACTGAGAAATGCCAATTGAAATCGACAACCTCATGTTAAGTATGCTAATCCTTAATTGGAAAGCATATCCCATTTGGACTACTGAATTTGCTGAGCTTTCATGGAAGAAGACTCTGTGGATCGGTTGTAATCTACTAGGATAAAGCACACCATAGAAGCAGGGCAAATACCATTTTCTCTTGAAAAATATTCATTGGGAGGAACTGCTATGATACTTAAGATTAGATAGGAGTTGTTTTTGTTTTGGTGGGTGGTATTTGTTGTGTGGTGTTCTTTTGTTTTGTGGGGGTTTTTAAATTATTGTTTTTGTTTATTTTTGTTCTGGTCTGTTGTTTTAAGGAAGAACACCTTTTTGGACTCGAGGACAGTGTTTAATGAGGCCATAGGCCTGCTGGATGAATTTCAAAGTCCTGAAAGTTTGGCTTATGTTGATGCCTTGGGTTTTTGAAAGTGGGCTAAAAGCCATACATCCAGAAGGCTAAGGAATACTATATGAGCTACTCCTGCAGCTCAGAGAACTGGTAATTCTAAGTAGTAGGCTGCATTCTATCTTCACATATTATCAGTAAAGAAAATTAATACTTGTTTAAGTTGAAGACACTGAATCCTATGTTTGTATAGCTGTTAGACAATAAAAAACATAGAGCAGGATTTTTTTTTCCTTTTTTCCCCTATGAAGACTCTTGAAAGACAGATAGGATAAATTGACTCAAATGTTCTTCATTATAACGAAATTTCTTTTTTGCAGTTAGAATGAGAAATTGAAGCATAAGCTGAGGTTTTTTTTTTTTTTTTAAAGGACTAACATTAAAGGATGAGGTGATCTTCTGCAGTTTAATCTTCTTAAGTTCTTCTTCTTTACTCCTCGCACTTAGCATCTTGTCCAAATGAGAGGCTGGAGAAGATAAGGGAATGCTTCAAAGAACTTGAATTTTCTCATTTGAAATTAAATATTTATTTTGAAATGTCAATTAATTTCTTAAGGTACATGGTCAAATCCAAGAGTTTAAATCTCTGAAATAATTTATGGGGGGAGGATAGGAACACTGAAAACAGTATGAGCCATGTTTTGGTTGAAGATGGAATAAAGTCTTTATTGAAGAAGTTTTACATTATTCTAGGAGCTTTGTATAATCAACATTCAGTTTTCTACAGATCTCTGCTAACTCAGCTACAGAGAGAGAGTGGCATGCAACTGACATGCCTAAGGCATAAAAAACTCTTTGTTAAAATACTGTGGCAAAAATTGACTTGTTGCTTGTGCAGACTTAGCAAAAGATTTAAAAGGTCTCCCACTCTCCATTTGCACCTTCTGCTCTGGAGTGTGTATTTTCTGATTTTTGTGATGCTGTGATTGCTGCATGTCTGGCAAATTTTTCTCATCCATACTTTGGCTGTATTAATGCTGGCTCTGCATCGTGTTTCTCTTCTCTGTGGCTAGAATAACCCATATGGATTAAAATCTGTGGTTTGGCAGATAAAACATATGAAAACCTGTGGCTTTTGCCAATGCAATATAATACGCCTATGAAATAGTCCTGGTGTTAGATAAAAGGACAGTGTAATACCCCTTTCATCTCAGACTGTGTAATGAAAGTACACTTCAAGTTTTCTCTGGTTCCTATAACTGCTACATGGAAGCTGGGAGTCAGAGAAGCCATGATGTCACAGAGAAGCCATTTGAATCCCCATTTTCAGGCAGTCCAACAATTGATGGGTCTATCGATAAAAGATTAGGAGGGTTAGATGCTTCTTGTCATTTATCCTATGGTGTCTGCAGCTGTAGGTAGCCTTGAAGATTATGATTAGATTGTTTAAGGATCTCAGCCTGCCATGGTCTGGCTAACAGACACGAATGTCTGAGTGTGGACAGGGACAGCTGATAGTTTGATGGGAAACAGCAAAGATGCAAATCAGAAGACATGCATTTTTTTATTAAGCAAATGAAGCTTGGGCCTCTGTGACTACCTTTCTTACATTCTTACAGATGAGCAGAATGAGTCCTATACAAAAGTATTTACCATTGTGACTGCAGCTGCAGAATTGGGCACATTTTCAGCTTTCAGATGAGAAGAAACATGGCTGGAAAAATAAATTAAACCTGGCTGAAGCCCCTTTGCAGAAGAATGCTTCAATAAACTGGTTTGGTTTCTATTTTGTTCTACTTTGTCAGACACTTTCTGGAGAAGAACTTCACAATTCCATATTCATAGAGACATTTGGTATTGTGTTTCAGTCTGTTTTAATTGCTTGGGTGCAATCTTGTCCTACAGGAGATTGTAGGATAGTGATCAGAAAGAATAAGTAGCAGTAAGCAGGGTTAATAAAGTCCCTGAAAAGAACAAACTCTTTTACTTAAACTTGTTGCATAACAAAGAATTAAATTATTTAAATATTTTAATTGATACAGATTCATAGACCAGACAATATTTAAGCTTTCAGAGGATTTTTGTTTTTGATGAATCAGTATGATATGTTAAACCAGTTCTGAATACAAATTGTTCTATTCACATAAAAATGTAGTAGCCATTGAATTTGTAGCTTGCGAAAGTGTTAGAAATCTGAAGGAGTCATGGAATCTTAGGGATTCTCATTACTTATTTTGAATTTCATCCCCACCTTTGATAATATTTTTAATCTAATCTTATAATTAGTATTTGAATTAAAGTCCAGTAGATTCTGAGAAATTTTCAGCTATTATCTATGTAGGTGCATAATTTTACCTCCCAAGAACAAGTTTAGAACCAGAACAATGACTTCTATGCAGTAAAGAACTGGAATCTGAAGTCATCAGCTGCACCTGCTAGCAAAACTATAAAAGACTTAAGCAGCACATGTAAAATTATTTTAAAACTCTGCATATATATGATTTGATTTGCCCATTTTGCTCAGTGAGGGTTATTGTTACTCTTGAAAATCTTCAGTAAATGCATTTTTTATATACCCTAAGGTGAAATTTAGAAATTAAGGCACACATTTTAGTTCAGAGGTGCAAGTCCATAAACCTCAGTATATGGAAGCTGCAGCTAGAGCACGACAAGTGCCCAGTGGAGGTAATGACAGATTTGTATAAAGAACAGCCAAAACTACAGAAGATGACAAGAACAAAAGTTCAAGGATTACTTTGAACTTCTCAACATTTTGGACTTAAAGGAACTGATTCTTCATGGCCCCTGAAGAGACCAATACTCTCAGAACATGGACTGGTGAGATTCTGTTACTAGTACACCACTGTTCAGAATTCACTAGCTGTACATATACTTAGCAAAGCTCATCTGTTAGAAGACAGCTTATATTTGTCTGGCTTGCTGAATATTCAGCTGTCCGATATCCTGATGTAGGACTGTGACAGTAGCCAGAAGTGTGTTCCAGCTTTAATTTAATGAAAAGATATCAAATACAGGTATCTGAACTTCAAGGGTGAAATATCTTATATGAAAGACAGATTGCATCTGTTTAGTGGAAAAGTTTAAAACAAAAGTTTTCAAAACAGTTCCTCTCTCTGCTCTGCTCATTTCTGGTATTTTTTCCCCCTCATGTCTGAATTCATAGGTGAGGAAGTTTCTCTGGCTTCCATGGTTGTAGCAAAGTATATAGAGCCCTGTCTCTGATCTTGGGAAAATGTCCTTCTTTCTGTCTTCTTTTGACTCTGGGTTTGCCCTCTTTACAAGCGAGTTTCCTGGTTCACTCAGAGAAACTACAAGTTTTGCCCTCAGCCTTTTTCTGTCTGCCAACAGAGACGTTTCTCTCACATTTAGCATGTTTAGTAGTTTGTTGGGCTAGACCCCTCTTGAGGGTCTGCCTGACTTGTGATGAAATGATAAGAGTAACTTCTTCCTTGCTGTCCCATTGTGCCATTTTTAAACAAAACGTAAACATGAATTGCAAATAAACTAAGACACCAGGTTGTGCACTCCTCAATATTTACTGCCAGACACACAGATTCGAACTGAGGAGCAATTGGTATCATTCAGTCAAGTTCCAGTCAAGGAGCATGCATTTCCTCCTTCAGCGTATTATTTCATTATAAATGCAAACATATTTATAACTTTTGAACAATTGTAACCTCTGAAAAACCATTTTTGGTGTCAGTCTGCTCAGTAACTGTGACAGCACAGAACCTCTTTCTCATGAGAAAATCTTTCTGTTTATGGTAAACACAAGATAAGGTGTTCAGAGCTCCTTTGGGAACAGGTGGTGAATGCCTGTGGCCAATCAGCCCCAGGGGGTGAACGGCTGTGGCCAATTCCAGTTAGCGTTCATTTTGTATATAAAAGCTGCATTTAAATAAATAATGCCCTTTTCTCAGCAATCTCGCTAGTGTGCCTTTTGTTTTGACATCGGCTCAACAGTGACAAGTAACAGCATCTGAAATGTAATGACTCAGTCATGGATGTCTTGCCACTGCTACTTGTCCGCTGCCCGTTACTGCTGGGTTTTTCAAGCTGCCTGGTGGCTTGAGTGCGACCTTTTTGTGCTTGGCTCTCTGCTCACGACCCCTGCGGCCTTCAGGGCATGCAGGTTCTGGTCTCCTAGCAACAGCTTGAACAGGCGCAGCTCATCCAAGGGAGCTGACAGTAACAAGTTGTAACAAGTCGCAGCAGTTTGGCGGTAAAGAAGTGGGAAGGACTCTCTGCAGCAATAATTCCAGGCTTATTATATCCTGAAGGGGATGCCACAAAGAGCCGGGATCTGAGGGTGTGCAGGGGTTTAAAAGGGGCGAGAAAAAGGGGCAGTCTAAGGGGAGAAACAGGGGAATAAACCAATAGGGGAACAAGACATGATCGGGGAACATTCAATGGGGAAACAAAGGGGTGGAATACATTAATATAACCAATCAACAGAACAGGATAACAGAACTTTCGAGCAACTGATGAATATTAAAATAACTGTGAAGGGGATGGGGGAGGAGATGGAACTTGACTGACACTTATGAGCGACGGGAAACTATCAATGCCTGTCTTCCCCATCCCCCTCAGATTCACTGCTCCGAGGGGAATAGTTTGACCATTTTGCTTCTTCATTAATCCACCTGCAGAAGGCAGGTGTGGCAGATTGTCCATTGTTTCCTGTGACCACAGCCACTGACTGGGTCACTGCTACAGCTACTCTCTTTTGTGACCCTGCTGAGGGGAGGTATGGCTCTCCAGATGTGTACTGTGGCTGACAGGGAAAGAAAGGTGTTATTCAGAAAGTTTTAGTTTAGCATGTTTCAAAATACTGACATGGTTCATAGTTTTATCTGTTGTCCCACATTTCAAAAACTGGCATATTTTTGTAGATATGTTTGGGTGTGTGCCTGATTTTAGCAATTCTCTGCAATCCCTGGCCAAGACTTTCCACAGTCTGCCCATGGCCCAGGATTCTATTTCAGTCCCCTGAGCCTGACAGTCCCTGCCCCAGTGACACTGCAAGAGGGTTGGTCTCCAGTCCCGCCTAGCCCTGCCTGCCCAAGAGTCTCCTGAACCCATGTGCCACTGCCACAGGCTTGTCTGAGAGCCAGGTCACAGCCTCCATGTTGCCCAGCTTCCTGCTGGTGCACTGGGATGGGTGCTGAGGAGGAAAACACCAGGTTGACAGGCATACTGTGGATTGCTTTGCAGAGTTTGTGTAAGTTATTTAATGTGTTTAACGAATAGGCCTAATTTTGTGAAAGTGCACAAGAATTATTCATGGCTAATGATATCTTGATTACATTATATTATTTTGTGTGTGCTTTTCTATGCATGTGTATAAAATACACAACATTTTTAAGCATTTTGTAGTAGTCACTGTATCTTTAATCAACTAATTTGTAAGGGACATATTTAAACAACAGTAAACCCTACTATTTAGAATATTAACAGATGTTGTTTCCACATGCAGTTCAAATACTGGGACACACTTCAATACTTTGGGTATTTCTGTGTGTCAGCATATGGAACAATACTCCTAAGAATATTCATTGTCTTGTCAAAAGCCGCAGTTTCAACAACTAAAGTTGAGTAGCAATTAAGACAATTCATTCTGGTGGTGGAAACATTTTGCGCTATAGTTATAGCATTTTCCAAATGCTTCCTTAATACTTTGTCAGTTCCTGCCATGTAGAAGTTGGATAGCTCCACCAGGAATGTACTGGAATTGAAATCCATGTGGAAGAAACATTGCCTTGTATGAGAAAAAGAATTCTGATAGGAAAAAAAAAAAGATCAATTTTTTGTCCTAGCCAGGAAGCTGGTTTCATGCTAGGGAGATTCTCTATGTGCCAATTACTTTTAAAGAAATGTTTAAGTCTCCTGCTGCTTCATTGTCATTCTTGGATTTGATTAAACTTATGCAAATTAAGGCACCATGGATTAATATATTAGCTGCAAAACAATGCAGTAATGTCAAAGATCTTTTGTCACAGTGGAAAGGATGGAAATCAAAGAGAGCATGAAACAGAACATGAATTAGGGGAGAAAGTCATAATTGAAATCCCAGAAAATATATGAGGAAGTTAACTGGAATAAAAGCTTGTCACCAGGAAAAATTGCTCACCATAACAAATTTTTCTATGGCCGTTTATGCTTTCAAGGTTACTTCCTTAGTCCATTGTTCAAATTTGTGTCAGTAAACATTATTTACTTTCATATCCATTTATCTTTAACTTCTGAAGAAAGGTTTATTTAAATAACAGCCCTACTATTGAAATTGTGTGGGTATGTGCACTTCACATAGAAGACATGAAAGAAGATGACTTCTGATCTTTCAAATGTTTTATGTCCATAAGCTTTCAGGCAGAATATGGGAGAAAAGAAGGGGAAGATGCTTACATTGAAAAATTTACTTAGAATTGAGAATACAATTCAGAGTAAAATATATTACAGCACATTTGGCTTCATCTTTGACTAAGATCATAAATCTAAGAAACTTCAAATTCTGAGAATCTTTAGCACTGGTATTTTAGTTTAAACTTCTTACATTATGAGAGTTGACTGATGACAAAGCCAAGTATTGCTGCAAAATAGATTTGTCATTTTGGATAAACTGTTTCCTTAAAAAAATCTAAACCCTGATTGTCCCTAAAACTTGTACTGCTGTTAGTGTGAACACTCTCTCTGACTTTTATCATAATAACATTTTTTATCATAATAAGGTTTTAACTCTGCAATCAGTGAAACAATGAAACATTTATGGAGGATTTATAAAGCATTTCCTCTTTGATCTCCTTCCCTGTGTCTCTCAGGCAAAGTTTTCAGGGTGAAGTGGGGGTGTTCTTTTAACATGTTTTTTGAGTTGTCTGTATTTGAGTATATGAGTAGAGTTTATGTATATGAGTAGAACATTGTCTCTATTGTTTGGACTATGCCTAGGACTGAATCTTCATCTAAAAAGAGACTTGGTCCCTAGTGAAGCAGTTGGGCTCTTTATCAGTATAAAGTACTGCTTTAGTTTCTTCTTACATTGTGTTTACAGCATTTTAAATAGAAAAAAACATTCTCATTCTAAAATAAGCTTCTCCACAAATTAAAATTATGTATTTATCATCATATATCTATTTGACTGTGCTGACAATCTTAGTGGCAGTAATGTCCATTGTAAGTAATAGCTATTCAACATAAACCTGAAGAGCGTTGTCCAGTACTATTGGAAAAACTTTTATTCTCCACCCAGATATACAGAGGAAGGCAGATATCTTTTCTTTTACATGGTCTTGCTTTTGAAATTATCACTCCTTTCTGATAAATACCCGGTTCTGTAAATGAGATCAGGTCATTTGTTTCTTTTATCAAGAAATCTCAAGTCATAGCAGGATTCTCTGACGTCTTCAATTTCTCTCACAGAAAAGAAAAGTTCTGCTTTTTGTGATGTTCTATGAAAATCTTTTGTCTGCAGTCTCTTGAACTTCGTCACAATGTCAACTGGTAGTAGTGAGCTTGATGCTTCTTATAGGATAGGCTTCTGCAGGAAATCAGTAGGTTGGTTTTCAGATTACCTCCACCAGATTTTTGAATTTGAAATGGTTCTCCAGGTCCCACTGTGGCTCATTCTTCTCTTGGCAACTGTCAAAGCTCTGTTCATGTAGAGTTCAGGAGCTGTAGTGGCCTTCCTCCTGCAGCCTGGTGAGTCTTGCCTTTCACATCCTGAGCAATTACTGGCCAGTATGCACCACTGTGTCTTGTGATGCCATGGAGTTAAAATAGTTCCAAGCCATTAAGGGCCCCTCTTGCCTGTCCACATCCAAGCCATCTGGCTAGGCAAGACTGAAAGGTCAGGAGGTCAGCACAGATGTTTGAATTACCCTTACTGAGTCTTTGGAACTTCTCAGGTCCCAACTGTCTGGGATCTCAGCCAGTGCAGAACCCTTCTGGGAATTTTCTGCCCAGTGTAAAAGCCAAAGGTAGAAACATGTTGTGTCCTGACTGATCTCCTGATAATTCAAAAGGTAGATGAAAATACCAAATTACTTATATATATATAAAAGAAATAAAGCACTGGTTTCTAGATTAGTCATTGCTCATGGGAGGTCTGACTCAGGAACACTTAAGGCTTGGGAATGGTAATACTGTAGTGTGCTTTCTATTTCACACATAAAATTTGTATTCATGCAAAGTAATCATTGCAAAGTTATCCAGCTTGAAGTCCAAATTCAGTCGCAGTTGAGAGCTCAGACTGAACACTGGCAATTGCGTTATGCCTTTAAAAGAAGTGTTAGAGATTACAGGGTAACACAAACTCTGCTATTTCCCTGCTCAGAACATGACAATCTGGTTAATCTCTGCAGTTCCCATCTAAGGTTTCTCAAAAGTGGGGACAGAGTGGGGTACTATGGGACTGCAAAGGGGAGTGACTGTGGTGTGCAGTGAATGGACCAGAGGGATACAAGTCAGCATCATAATGCCAAGTGTTAAGTAGTGCTGTTAGACCTGCATAGATGAAGGTGAGCTTGTTTGCATGGCTTTGAGCTGCCAAAGACTGGCTCTCAGCCTTGCCACACTGCCCCTTCTGCATTATCCATGTGACCTTTGCAGTGCTCACCACACCCACACCGTCCTCCTTTGCACAGTACTGGCGTATACAGACTCTCCCCTGAAAAGCTGCCACTGAAATCTTCCTGTGTTAGGATGTGTGGAAAGAACTGAGGGATCAGACACCAGTTTTCCTTCACAAAAGATTTTAACTTCTTTCTGTCTTCTCCTGAGTCCTCTTGACATCAGTGTATTTATCTGAGGCTGTCCACAGTTTGCAATATGGTGCCGTTTAAACACAAAGATGTCTCAGAATAGCTGAAGTCTGGAACAGTGAGAGGCTGACATCGTTCAGAGGAGCTCTCCATGGGCGCCTGAGAGAACTGCTCTGATGATGTATTTCACCATTTCTAAGACCCACGCGCATCTTCACAGCCGGACATGGAAGCTTGATGTTTTGTCATATCTGTTGTTGCTCTTCACCCTTCTGGCTCTAAGTGATAGAGCACTAGAGCTTAAGACAACATGCCTTCTTCTTGTCAACCTATTCAAAGGAGAACTGCCCCACCTATGTTCTTAAATATATTCAAAGATGTTTGACTATAATGTTTGTGAATTTACTCAATTAAAAACATGTATGCACAAAAGTTGGTGTATCTTTAGCACCTTTCTTAGTATGAGACAGAATGTCTTTTAGAAGCACCCACCTCTCTTTATTAACTTCAAGATAAGACTATTAGTTCTGAGTAATTGTCTCAACTTTAGTACAAGAACTGAAACCAGACCTGAACTGGGAGATGAAGAGCAGTGAAAGAATGTGATTATTTCTAGAATACGATATCATTTTCATAAAAAAACTCAAACAAAACCAAACAAAACAAAAAACCAAACCTAACCAAATCAAAAAACCCAACAAAATCCCCTCATTCCTCAGATTTCACTACTAAGCTAAAGAGTACAAAACTGTGAATGATGCCCACAGCAGATTGTTTTCTGACCATGTAGATCATTAAAATGATATTGAACTGCTAGAATAGGCAAGCAAATGACAGCTAGAATATCCAGTAAGCCCAGTGGAATTTCTTTAGTTTTGTCTTGGTTTGGGATTTTTTTTAGCTCTTGTGTTCCTCCTGACTTCATGAGTACAGACAGCCGCTCTATGAACATTTTGCAAGCATGAAAGCAAAAAGGAAAACTGCTGGTGCAAGAGAGCATGAACAACTGATCCATATAGATCATCAGTCTTGACATTCGTTTGATCATTTTCTTTATGCAAGTTCACTACAACTTGAAGAAAAATTACTTGCAAATATGTTATTCAGGAAGGTAGAAGCCTATCTGAACTACATGTGATATTGCAATATGCCTAGTTACTTATGCTGTTTTTTCTTTACAAAAAAAGAATCCCTGGATATTCATAATTGACAGAATACAACCAGTGTTAGCTTAATATCTGGTGGGTTAGTTTTCTGTTTCTCCCTTTTTCCCCCTTTTTTTCCTAAGTGTAGCCAGTACGAAATATTTCCACTTATTTAGTGATGTGAAAAGATTTAAGGACTTATATTATCTCTGTACTAAAATATTTGAGCTAAAGAAAAGACTGACTCTAATGTTAACCTTAAGCTTTGATTATTTTTATCTTTACTTAATAGCTTTTTTTCTAATACTAGTAAAATTATTCTATTGTTGAAAAAAGAGAACACTGTATTTTGGGTACAATACAATGCAATTTTAAAATAAATCCCAAAGTCTGAATTTCTGCTTTAGTTGCTGAATACAGTTTTAATTCGACTGGGCAGCTCCAAAGCACAGTTAATGAAGGAGTAAGGAAACAGTAGATGGCGCTCAATAATCTGCAGGATTTTTAATACTTTTTATAAACAGTAAAACCTGTTCTCTTCAAATCAAAGCAAGGGCACATTTAGTGGTATCAGTGCTATAAATTACATCATTCTAATCTCCAGTGAAGGGGTCTGCTGCACAAATAGCAGGCTGGTAAGAGATTAGAAGCCCACTCAAACTGTGAATTTTTCTTTTTTTCACAGTGCAAATGCTGTTGAGAGGTACATTTAGTACATTTGAGAGGATGTTAAACATCTTCTATTATATTCCTATTTGATAATTTGTTCATGTTTGGAATTACTGTTCTTTGGTTTTGCTGTCAACAGCCATGATAGTCTCAACTACTACATTTTTAAAAAGAGGTAAAATATTTAGCTTGAGCACAGAATGGTATCTAATTTTGACTTACTGTGTTTTAATGTGGAAACACTAATTTTTAAGATTTTAGAAAAATTGTCTTGTTAAAAAGAAGTTTCTGCTGGACAATCTATAATATGGGCTGTCTCTATAAACTGAAATAAGGGGTGAAGAAATCTATCTCTCACACTATTTTCTGGTGACAAAAGAATTCTCAAATATAGTCTACTGTGGTCTTGTAGAAAAAGTCCCTTTTTTGAGATAGAGGATTAAGTGCTACTTTGCTTTACAACTCTTAATATAACTGTTAAAACTTCTGAACCTAAAGTCAGGTCTTAAGAGGGAAGATGGATGAAATTTAGGGATTCTAGCCTGGACTCCAGGAGTTCAAGTTCAGTTTCTTTCTGCCCTTAAAAATGTCCTGTGTGGCCTTGGATAACTTTTAAATACTCAAAGAATGCAGTGCCAACAGCCAGATGTCTCAGCCTGTACTGAAGATATGTACCTTAATCCCTCCGTGCCCAAATTCTCCATTTGTAAAATAGAAAGACCAAGACAGCTCCACTTGCAAGGGTAAATGTTCTGTAGCACAGCTGTTACTGTATTCTGGGGTAGGTGGTAAAGCAAAGCACCTAAATTTGATATTTAACTCAATCCATTTGAGGGACTGGTGATGGAAGAAAACTCTGTCCTGTAGAGAACAATGATTGCAGATCCATGTGTATTCTAATCAATCTCCCTAAAAACACAAGAAATATGGACAAAAATACTGATCTCTTCTGTAAGAGGTATTTTTTTGAAAGAAACTATGCAAAGTCATAGTTCACTGAAATTCAGTGGGAACTAAATTCTGCTAATCTCCTTTGAAAATTCTCTGAACATATAAAGAATCAGCAAAAGCCTGGTAATCAGAATTTGATTTTATGATCTTTTATATTTTTATTTTTTCAAAAGCTTATTTATTGTAATCAGTGAAAAGAAATCTCGATGAAATCTCTATTGGAATACTGATGCTTACTTATGTAACTGTGCATCCGGTCTCATGTGTTACATAAAGTTTTCTGGCTATCCTAATTTCTACTTAAGACTATCCCATTTCCCTTTCCATTTTAATATTCCACCCAATCTTCAGCTTCATTGCACAATTTTAGATGGCTACCAAATTCGGAATGATTTAACCTCATGTATGGCTAATGCCACTTCCTCCTCCTCCTCGATACCATGAATCACCACATTCTGTAATGGTGTCATTTTCTGGGTTATTTCTCATGTGAGGTGTTTGCTTTCCAGGCTCCTGTTAATGTCCAAGATGTCTGTTTCCTTTCTTCAATCAATGCTTTCATTGCAAAAACATCTGGGCTGGCCCACTGGTTTAGTTTCTAGCTAGAAGCACTGGAAACATGACTGTCAGACCTGTCATAAACTGGAAATGCTCCTGTCTTCATGTTGACATTGGCACTGAAACTGGCTGCACTGAAACAATAAAAACTGGACCCAAAGGAAACAGGAAGTAAAACTGAGTTTTAGAGCAAAATGAGAAAAACTTGTTTCTAAGAAACAGAGAATTTGTAATAAAATGTCTACAGTTGTGATTTTTTGGGGGGAAGAAAGCCCTATATGAAACTGTTCTCCCAGTGCAAAGCCTTGCCAGCCCTGGCAGAGAACAGAATATCAAAATGTGTGGTGGTTTTCCCTTCTCTAAAAGGCAAATCTCTGTATTTCTAGACACTGAATTACCACTGTAGGCCCTGTCACGTCCTGAACCACTGTGCATCTCCTTTCTTACCTCATGTTTTTCTTGTCTTTTTTAGATTAGAAAGTATCTTTTCTTTTTGCACATTTCTGATGCCCAACTCCTTCTGGGTAGTACTGGAAACAACAGCAAAAAATGTTGTGACATAAAAAAAAGAAAAAAAAATCTGTTGTAGTGGCAGTATCAGTTGAGGAATGTTAGCTGGTACTCCCTTGGTGCAACTCAGTAAAATAAAAGAAGTAGTGTTTTGACAAATACACAGAAGCAAGTTTGGGCAGATTTCCTTGTAGCTCTGAGGGTGTATTTTGCAGAAAAAACAAGACATGCATGGCTGAAATATTTTCAAACCTATTCATAGGGGAATATTAATCTCCAGGAAGCACAATAAACACAGACTTTGATTTCCTTTTCCTTCCTTTTATAGATAACCCAAGAAATGCTGCAGAAAATGAGGAAACCAGAAGCCAGACAGGAAACAATATACAGAAACTGAAGCACTGCAGGTCTTGTTAGCATTAGATAACCATATGGCTCTACAGAAACCATAGAATAACAGCCATCCTAATTATAGACAAGTGATGAAAGGAAGCTTAACATTAACCCCATTAAAACAGCAGCTGAGGAGATCTCATCACAACAGAAAAGTGCTGTAGAAGTGGAACGGGTGTCCTAAGAATTATACCTAAAGACCACAGAAATCTGTATTTGGTCTTACAATAGTTGTGCTAGTTTGATTTGATTTTTAATGTTTAGTTGCAACTAGCTTTGTTGCAACTCTTGTCATAGTAATGGAGATCCTGGTGCCTTGCCATGGATAGCATTTTTCAAACAGCTGCAATTTTTACTACCTGCTGTTCATGTCTGATGATATGTGCTATATGTTTGGGGCTTTTCTGCAATTATGACATTCGTCAGCTTATTGAAATGCTAGATATTTCAATATTTAGCTGTGCATACTTTTATGTGGGAGACAATTCCCTTCCCTTTAGGCTGTTTGCTGGGGCTAGGCACCATTTCAGTGTCTGCGGTAACCAAGCTCCTGATGTCTTCTCTGCTGACAGTATTCTGATATTGTAGCCTATCACTGTTTCACAGGGCTGAAGATCTTTTGCTTCAAAGTAGCTGGGGAAAGATACTGGTGGAAACTATCAAGTGTTTTCAGTGCCTTCCATGTCTTGACTTTGACCCTTTACCAGTGTATTCTGCATTGACTTTATCTAAGGGAAAAACCTTTGGCCCACAATACAGACTAAATAAATTTTTCCAGTCGAAGAAGCTTGAAATCTTACCCAAGATGTAATAACTCATGATGATTTTATTTCTTTTCTGCTGTAAAACCAGCAAATGGATGAATTTGCTTGCTAGTAAATATCTACTATATGAAGATCCGTATGGTTACCCCAGTTTATATTCATAAAAAATGGAAACCAACAAAGAAAGTCCTCTGTCCCTGACTGTTTATAAATGTAACCGATGCTTTTCCAACATTTCTGTCATATTCCTTATATCTCTTTTCATATTCTGTGTTACAAGTAAGCAGCAAAGAAATAACTAGCTATTACATGCTTTTACTGGGCTCTTAAGTTGTTTATTTTTCTAAAAAGCGTGATCTTTTCTGATTTCATTTTTGTCAATACTCAACAGACCATCCTGTAATGTTGTTGAAATACAAACTGGAGTTGTCCTAATGAGATTTTGTTTGGATCTAGATCAGGTCCGCAATAAATTGTTATTCATGCTGTATTAGAGAATGAGTCAGTACTTTGGATTTGACAGGATTAATTCCCTAAGTAATTTTAGATTTTGGCTGTGAAATGGCTAGGAAGAAAAGAGTCTGAAAATCTTTTGTGAATACTGTCTAGCGTCAGTGGACAAGAAATGTGTAGATTCACTTGTTGTGAAGTTTAAGAAAAAAGAGATTTTAAGCAATTCCATTTCTCCTCTAGTCAAATCCTGTCATGAAATAGCGTCAGGTTCTGAAGTAAGGTTCAGGCTTGATTAATTAATGACATTTTCAGTTGGCTTGCTGGAACAGGAAGTGGGTCAGAGTATCTGGGTGATGTCATAACAGATTTCTGATTTCAGAGAGATATATTGGGCCTTGTAAACTGGGTTATCATGCTTATGTGAGCTAATACCTAAAGTCACACTTAAATGGGTATTTCAGTACTTCAGGGAATTACTACAGTGTTTAGACCTCTGCCAGCAGTACAGAGAGTAGCCAACTACTCTGGTGCAAGAGTTATCTCAAAGAAATATTCCAGTCTGTATGTGTGTGCCAAAATGTAAAATAATGAGCCAGTTCCCAGGAACTAAGGAAATTGCTGAAGGTAATATAGTACTAGATTTCTGTCTGCTGGAATCTAACAGGGGAGGAATCTTGCACAAGTTTTTCCTCCAGGAATTTTCCATTTAATGTACCTAGCAAAAGAATCCTCACTTTGAGAGAACTCAAGAAAATAGCTCCTGCAGTATTCTTATGCCCCTTGCAGTCATACAAAAGAAAGTAACCAAAATGAATGGGTTAATATACTCTGATCAATATCACATGAGGACACAATGCATTTCAGCAGAATCATACTTGACCTTTAAATAATTCTATAAACAGTGCCTGTGAAATGTTAGCAGATGTTCTGTAACAGAAAAAACAAAGTCCATTAAAGGTTTGTACAAACAGTTTGGACATAAAGCAACCGAGCAACTGCTTGGTTGTGGTCATCTGAATCTGAATCTGTCTGGGTTTCACAAACTTCATGTAACTGTGCAGCACTGCTAACATTGGATGGATTACTCCTTCTCTTCTCTTTTTAAAAATTTTTAATTTTTTTTAAAAAATTAATTTCTATAGTGAAATTGATATTGTGAGTCTGAATGAGATATAATTGTTGTGAATACCCTGAGGGCACTAATGGTCCTTTTGGCCCTATCGGCCCTATCACCTGTACATGAGACCTCTATTCACACCCACTGCCTGTGGGCCCAAGGGCTCCTTTTCAGCTCCACATTTGCTGAGAAGAAATTAGACATTTCTTTTTGGGAGGACCTAATCTATTACCTGAAATAAAACTAAGTTAAATAAAAATATCCATTGAGCTTCAAAACAATCTTCTTTGATTAATGTATGGGAACTTCTGAAGCCTTTGATGATTCCAGGCTCATAGAATACCTCAAGTTGGAAGGGACCCATAAGAATCATGGAGTCCAACTCCTTGCTCCTTGCATGACTACCTAAAGCATAGAACACAGCTTCATTGTATGCTCAGCTATGCTGCTGCAATTCAGATACTACATCTGTATCAGATTCAGTTTCCAGTGTTCTTAGCTCATGTGTACAAGGCCTCTGTTTCTGGTCAGATAATCATGATTTTTCTAAACTGAACCATGAGGGTAGTTTGGAAGATATCATGAAGTGTTACCTGAATTTCACTGGAAGCTTTTCATTAAGTACTCCAACTCAGAAAAAGTAATGATGTCATCACTACTGCCAAAATTTTCTCCATGACATTCTTGTTTTCTGTATTTCATGGGTCTCTACAACTTTCAAATGAAACATTTTGGACTACTTAATAAATATTAATTATTTGGATATCTTATTTCATTACCCATACCAAGACTCAAGGCAAAACTTAGGAGCAGAGTGCCCCACAACAGCTGCATGCGAAGGAGAAGCCCATGTGTTTCCATAACAAATGACCAAGCAGCAAGAAACAAGAAATTTGCACTGGACTTCTCTGGAGTTAAATCATGGGTTGGCAACATGGTATGGGTTGACTTGCATCAGGTGTCCTCAACATGAGAATAAAATGTAAATATCCTGCTCCTGCTATATTTTATGACTGCTATATGTGACAGTTTCTCTGGAGATTTTCCTCCTGAAATAAAACTGGAAGTTATTTCAGTATTTCCAGAAATACCCAAGAGTTTTCACTCAAAGTCTTAATAAAAGTGCAAGACAAAACCGCCCACAATCCATTGCTCCATTGCCATTTTTGTCATTCAGCATTGGTGCAGGGCATTGATTCAATTACAATGCATCTTTCCAATGTGCTTCATACACAGTTGCCAGCAGGAGACCTTTACCTAGACTGTGAGGATGGGCTGTGCAAACACTTTGACTGTCCAGAATGGTTCATTAAGTGCAGTTGGATAGTGTTACAGTTTACCATCTTCACTAATCAGACTAAGATTGGACTTTGTGTGACTTGCCTTAACTTTGTGAATGGTTATAAGGTTCTAAAGTGTTCTAAAACTTTGTTTTCTTCCCAAATAGGGACTGTGAGTTGAAATTTTGACATATATAAAAATTATTTTAAAAAAGTGATTCAGAAATGTCACAATAAATCCTTAAGAAGCAGGAAGGTACAAAAGTATTATATCAAGGAATTATTTATATGTCCCTGGTTATGTGACAGGTATAGTTCTTCTCTCTGCAGCCTTTTTCATAGTATTCTATTTTCCTATCCCATTAAGGACTATTTTCTTTAGTATTCCACTATATTGTGTGCTTTTTGGCATATGGGTTTTGATTTGTCATTTAAATTTTACTGCATTTCATTCATTATAGTGCTAATATTATGAAACACATCATTATACTCATACTGAGTGTCACAGCTCCACAAGATCAAATCTCACCAGTTTTGTGTCTGAAAATCAGCTCCGAATGAAAACAACACAAAGAGTATTTCTCCTACTGCCCTGCCCTTCCCCTGACTGCCACAGAAGATGCTAATATGGTTCTGCTCTTTTTTCCATTCTTTCGTCGGTGGGAGAACTTTGATATTTGGTTTCTACATTTGTCTGCTGGATTCTTTTCTGTGGCATGCAGCTCAGGAAATGCCACTTTCATCCCTCTCTGGATTCTTCTTGTCTGAAAAGCAAGCAAACAAACCCCAAAAAAGCATCTTCTTAATCTTCACAATTGCTAATTTTCAGCTCAATACAAGCTTTTCTTTAATTGATGCATAAATATTTATGTATAATTTTAATGAATACTGAAGTGAACACTTAGACTTTTCATAGTATTGTGAAGGAAAATTCTACTATGCCATGTTTGTTTTCTGTTGAACATACTTGAAGGATTTATGATTATTATAGTATTTTAATTATTATTTTTTTTTAACTATGCCCTTAAAATCCCTTAGCTTTTTATCCATTCTGTGTTTGCATTGTCACTCCAGAATATAGTCATGCTGCCAGTGAGTTACGAGGATTGCTGTTGATGATAGTTGCATACTATGTAAGTATTTATTTACTTACTAACTATGTAAATAGTACTATGTTGTCAACACAGTTACTTCATTAGAGAGAAGCTGGTGCTCCAATGTGATCTTGTTTTACCTAAGAGAGTGAGAAGTATGAATTATTTTTTCTTTTTTTGCAGCAATATGAATTTTATGAAGAAAGCTACCTTTTATAGTTACACCTGTATTACAGTGGCTACGAGTCATGTTTCCCAAACTTGCTTTACATAATCTACTGGGATAAACATGACAATACAGCACAGAGCAGTTGGATGTTCAGTGTAAGCCAGCCATCCAAATTTATACTAAAGATGTCAAATGTTTCTTACAGTCAAAGATGAGCTCAATGCTTTCACTGGCTCATGTATGTGTATCAGCAGAATTGATACCCAACCACTTGTGAAGGTGGGCTTTGGGGGTCTTTCAGGAACATTTCAGAACCTTTCAGAGTCCTTCTTCACTATATGGCTACCACCATGTGCAAAGAGTGGGTTGATGTAATTGAATTTGAAATTATTAAACTGATTGAAAAGCCTTGAGATTGAAAAAATAATGCTTCTGAGGCTTCCATTTTGGGGTGGAGGTGTTCTCCCATTTCACTTCAGTCTGCAGTCCTACAGGTTTCTGTAGGAGGAAATAACAGCAGAAACTCACAGCCAAACTGAGAAAACTGAATAAGTTTTCTGAGACTCAAACTCTGAGAAAATTGAATAAGTAAATAGAGTAAGGGAATGAAAAGAAACCTACGGTTCCTCCCTCAAACTAGTAAAAGTCTGACAGTCCAGTTCTAAGTATTGAAAGCAAGTAGAGTACAAGATAGAAAGAGATAGAAAAGTTAAAGGAGAAAGCTCCAGTGACATTTTAACCTGTCGACCTCCATCAACTAGCAATCACCTCAGAATTTAACTTCCATCCCAGGAAATTTTCTAGAGTGATGGAAGGCCCATTCCTCTTCCTTGTGGTTAAATCTCAGGAGGGAGCATGAACAGATGAAAATGCTAAGAGATCATGTCAGCTGTCCCATTTGGGTCAGTTCTTCCCCCTGCCTGTGCAGGTGGATGGCTGCTGCTTGCTTTGTACTGTGAGCTGGTGGAATGAATGACAGAGTGGAAGGAGTTGAACCTCCTATGCTGGACATCAGATGGACTGCGAAACCTTAGGAGGCTTCATTTGGAACTGTTTCCCAGAGACTTAGCCCAGTCTACAGGAAGGATGCAAATTATGGAACAGAAAGGCAGGAACTTACCTTCTTTGTGTATAGTATGTGAGGATGGACCTTGTCCAACCTGCTGCTCATGTCTTGGCCATGCATCTTTTACAAGGTGGAGACCTGAGAAACGAGACCTTTATATGCAGCAATTGCTTTAAGTTATCTTTCTAGATCTATATGTAAAGATTACTTATCGTGACAACACATAGTATTCAAAATGTAATTTGTGAAAAGTGTTGCAGGTGAGTTTATGTCAGTATTTCTGACATTCTTGCAAGCAGTATTGAATAGGTTCTTGTGCAGGCAAGTCTACAGAAAACATGTGGTCTAACCAGAACAGACTCTCCTTCTGCAAAAAACTCCTGGAGTCGACTTGCCGGGCGTCAGCTTTCAGTAAACTGAGTTGAAAGTACTCAACCCTACTCAGGGTTATGGCCAATAACTGAAGAATAATCATGTGAAGATGCATATCACTATATCCATCCCATAATTAATAACATTCAGGTGACCTCAGTCACTTCCCTTAATGAATGATTTTACATCCCAAGCACTCACAACTATTTAGCATTTGAAATATGTTAATGTTTTGAACATTTGATGGTAGAAGAACATTTGAATAATTTACCATAAATATTTTTCAAACACTTTATTGTTGTTACCAAATGTGGCGTGGCCCATTTTCTGCATCATATTGCCTAAAACTGAAGGTACATACCACAAACAAAAGAGGATTAAAGCCAGAGCAGCATATTTCTGGATTTGCATATAATCTGTTTTACTTGCTGCCAGACGCCAAGCACTTGGTATGTTTTTTGGGAAAGGTGTACGGTTTCCTTTTAAACAAACATGCAGACTAAAGTGCTAGAAGTTATTTATTTAGGAATTTATGTCGGCACCTCCACACTGAAGTACTTACTGTATGTCTGAAAAACAAACTATGAACAAACTACTGAAGGAACCTATAGACCCCCTGCAAGACAAATATTATTTCCAGTTTCCCATGAGTGCAAAGGTAAGTTAAAAATATTTTGAATCAGATAGGTTTATATCTTTTATCCTGATGTTCTGATGGACTGCTGACAGAAGACTTGGGCAGCCACAAAAAATCTACCATGAAAAATACTTTGTCAGAAACCTGGAAAATTCAAGCCTAGAGTCACAAGGGTGACATGGTAGAATTAAATCCTACTACAGGAGATAGAAGAGGTAGCGAGCTCACACATAAATGGATTTCTCTTAATAAATGAAAGAGTGACAAATTATACATGTACACTGGGGAAATAGTTGCAGTCTTTAGGCACACAAAATAGAGGATATCTCTACAGTTTAGCCCTCTTATAGTCAGTCCTCTGGACTCACCCCAACAGGTCCATGTCCTTCCTGTGCTGGGGACCCCAGAGCTGGACGCGGCACTGGAGGTGGGATCTCACCGGAGCAGAGCAGAGAGACAGAATCACCTTCCTTGACCTCCCAGACACTCTGCTTTGGATGCAGCCCAGCATAGGTCCTTAAAGAAACAAAAACAGTATAGGAATTGGTATTCTGGGAAAAGCTGAACCTAAGTATGTTTTGGTAGAAGAATATCGCAGCTCCTTTTCGGGAAAATTTATGGCACAGATAGAGATATCTTCTATTGTGTGAGCCAAGATATTTCTGTTTTAAAAGATACAGAGGTGTTTAAAATTGAGAATAAACTGACCAATGATGACCTGTATTGTGAAAATTAAGTGTTTTAATGTGCTGTCTTAATTTTCCTGAATTTCTGTATATACCAGGCTGTCTTTAGCTCATTAATGGATATATGAAGGAGTACTGGACAGAATAAGGAAGGCAGTGCAAATCTGTATAATTTCTGAATATTTTAGAGCCATTTTACTTGTTCAGTCTGTCCTGTTACATAGTAGGCCATAAAGTTACATTAGTTGTTTGCGTCCACAATGTGAAGTGAATGAGAACATTTTCTTTGTTTTTTGGTACTTTTAAGAATGGGATCCTACTGTTATTGAAAGTCCTAACCAATGGCAAATTTTTTGCAGTCAGTTGATAAGCTCTTCCAGTATCTAGATTGGAAATTTTCAAATCTATTAACTAATTATTGAAATGTTTTTTGGTGTCTGGCAGAGTCAAGTGTCCTCACATATTAATATGATCAACATGCAGAGTCTCCCACGATAAAGACATTTTTCCCTAAAGACTTTCCCTGATAAAGCAGGCCAGTTCTAATGTGGCTTCACACCTAGAGTGGTGTAGCAATGTTTGAAGATGAAAAAGAGAAAAGAATCCCTGTCTTCTGCCACTTCTTCCCATTCTAGATGGTGAAACGATAACAAGAATCAGAATCTTATCTCTTTAAGGAGGCAATAGATTTTAAGGAGTTGACTCTTATACAATGCAGCCTTGTTTCTCTACAATTTTGACAGTAGGAGTGTGATTTATGCATTTTGTTGATTTATGAGTATGCAGTCCATCACACTTTAGTTTGCAGATTGTCCACACAAAAGAAACATACTTTTGCTAAGGGACAAATGCAAATAGAGTTGAAATTGAGTATCAGAATCTGTCAGGGAATTAAGACATTGTGGGCAGAAAAGAAGGTTTCATGATTCTCTGTTTCAGTGAGCCTGTGAAGAAAGAGCTCTACTTTGGCAAAAAAACCCCACCAAAACCATCTAGCCAACCAACCAACCAACCAACCAACCAACCAACCAACCAACCAACCAACCAACCAACCTAAAAATCTCACCAAAATCAGTCAACCCAAACCCAGAAAATTTCATATTTTGTTTACAGTAATTGCCTGGCATTTCCTTTCTGATCCATAAAACCAAGCTAAATTTGGGTGCTCTATCACAATGAAAGAAGATTCAAGACCTGAAAGTGAGATTTAAGATTTCTGTGGTTTTTGCAGACTTTGTCTTATAAATTAGTAAGACAGGTTTGTTTTAATCTAGAACAATTTTTTTTCTATTTTTTTGGTCTTGTGTCATATTCATGTGTATCCTAAAAACTCTTACAAAAGAAAGTCAATTAATATTCTACCATCAGATGGCTGCTCTGAATATAAAACATTGCACAGAAGACAAGTAAACTAGATAAGAACCAGAAACCATTTCTCTTCATAATGTTATAGGTAAAGTTGCAAATTGAATTAGAAGTTTAACTACATGATTATATTCAGATGCTAAGCAAAAAGACTTTAAATCCTTTGTATTGCATTTGAAAACTCCCTGAACTTGTTTCCCAGATCCCAAGGCAAAGACGTATGGTATATGTCCAACAGTGTGATTTTGCTGGCAATAAAAGTACTAATAATGAAGTTTCTGCACATGGTGAATCCAAGATCACTAGAGATGCTTTCAGCTTACTTTTCTGTGTGCTGAAGATGTGTAATGAAACATACAGAAAAAATAATCCCTCTTTAATTACTGAATTGCAACTACACATATGAAAAGTGCCAAATGCTTTCACCACTGGAGAAAGTCTTTGATTTGTCTGCTAGATGATATAGATTTAGCAGTGTCAACTCACTACTTTAAGCAGCAAATGTACTTGGATCTGACCACCTGGAACATGTCTTTGGGAAGGAATATCTATTTGGCTGTTGCACTTCTCAGACCTTTGTTACAAATCTAGATTTGATTTACAGCCTATAGATGTTCTACTCTGAAGCAGATATTTCTTCAAAATCTTAAATAATATTAATCTGAAAAATAAGAGAAATCCATGATTAAGTCTGTCTTCTCATTCTTTTATTGTTATACTCTGCAGAAGGATTAGTAAGATTTGAGAAGAATGTCTATATATGATACTAAGATATCCTGCAGAGATATTCCTGAAAGCCAAAAATACTCCCCAGGATATTTGGTTGTGCATTTGTAGTAGACTCAAGGCCCTCCAAAGGCTCCATGTTTTGACTTAAGACATGAGGGGGCAGTTTCTGAAGTATTTCAATGTTATGTGAATCAAATATTTAGTTGTGGGGTTACTCACACATGCATCGGAAATGGAGGCTAGCCAATGGATTTCCCCCTTTCTATTAGCAATTGCTTTAAATTGTAATTCAGGATTAAAACAAACAAGAAAAAATAAACCACAGCTCAGCCTGCACTAGCTAATTATCTTATTGACATGCAATGTATGAACATGCTGTGATCTGACCCCACCATTTGCCCTGTGTACTGATGTCACTGTATCCAAAATGTCAGGGAAATATTTCCTCTGCATGTTTTTTTGTTTTCTTAAGTGTGTGGATAAGAGCAGTTCTTGAGTTAGAAAGTAAGCTTAAGGCATTATTACCTACAAGTACTTCAGAATTTCAGGAGTTGTAATAATTCTAGATAAATGAAACAGTAATTTTCAGTTGTCATTTGCATTTTCTTGGGAAAAAAAAAGTTTCTTTTCAAGTTGAGAATTTTCATGCTTGTTTTCTGGTTGAAAGAGGATTTTTTTGAAAGTCTGATATTTCATAAATTAACATGGTATGCTGTCTACCATTACATTTTGTGCTGGTAAACGTTTTCCATTACTTTTGTTGTTCAGCCAGAAAACTGCATTTCTTCATCCATCACGAGGGCAGAGTTGAGGTTAGGTCAAACAGTGCATGCAGAGTGTTTTTCAGCTGTTGTTTAAGCAAGCTTTAGCTATTTCTGTAGCTGATTTAGAGTTCTTTGATCTGTCTCATTCACTATAAATATAGAGAAGATGTAACCATGATCAAGGCTGCAAACAAAATATACTGACCTTAGTTACCTCTGAGCTAAAATAATGATGGGAGGTAGAAAAGGAAAGAAAGCAGGAACAATGAATTAGAGTATAAAGAATCTGATTCTTCACTTACTTATACAAGCTTGTTCCAGTGGATTCCACCTAAATCAGTAAATTCACTTCTGATTTACAGTTGTGCATGAAAGAGTAAAAGCAAGCTTCATATAATTGCAAAGAAAACTAAAAGGAAATGTGATTAATGTTCTATATTTCTCATGTACCACAAATAAGTTAGACTAAATAAATTACAATAGGTTGGACCAAGGAAATGTTTGGATAAAAGGCTTCTTCATGAAACCCAGGGTCTATACAATAAGGTGTGATTTAGTGAAAAATACTCTTGTGTGAACACTGAGCCCATTCATTGTCCTGCAGTGCTCATTGCCGTTCACTGTCTGACAGAGAATGGTCCAGCACAGTGGTAAATTTTTAACACGACAATTTTACTTTCTTCTCTTTCTCTTTGTAGATTTCCATTCCTGAAGCTAATTTGCTAATGTAACTATGTTTCACCAAAGAGGCAAAATTTTCATTGATTGGAAAAGCACTTTTTATAGCTTTGGGGTATCTGACAATAAATATTGGGAAAGAAGTTGAATTAAAAACCAGTCTCCTTTTGGAAAATGGGAAAACCCCAAAACCTTTCGGATGAAAAGATCAGAAACACATTTGAAATTCAGGCTCTATTAATATAGAAATCAATGATCTGAAATCAAGTACCTTTTAATGCAGTTGACTTGTTTTGCATTGTACATGACCAAAGCTGATCTTATGGGGAGGTGCAAGGGCTTATAATTTGCTATCCAATCTATTTCATGCTGTCCAGTCATTGGTGTGGTTCTTTTGGTTTCCTTCCCTTGGTATCTCAGTCTAGATGGGGCACATTCCTCTTCCTTGAATGCTAATATTTTTTTCTAAAACTGCTTTCCTTCCTTGTTTAAGACTTTTTTCTTTATATTCATGTGACTGCTCTGTTCTGCACTAGTGTGGCCTATCTTGAGTCCTGTGTGCAGTTTGGGGCACAATGCTATAAGAAGGATGAAAACCTATTAGAGATTGTCCAAAGGAGGGCAATGAGGATGGTGAGGGGACTTAAGGGGAAGTTATATGAGGAGCAGCTGAGATCACTTGGTCTGTTCAGCCTGGAAAAGAGGTGATTGAGGGGAAACCTCATTGCAGTTACAACTTCCTCATGAGGGGAAGAGGAGGGGCAGGCACTGATCTCTTCTTTGTAGTGACCAGTGACAGGACCAGAGGGAGTGGCCTGAAGTTGTACTGGGAAGGTTAAGGTTGGATATTAGGAAAAGGTTCTTCATCCAGAGGGTGGTTGGGCACTGAAACAAGCTCCTCAGGGAAGGAGTCACAACACCAAGCCCATCAGAATTCAAGAAGCATTTGGACAATGCTCTCAGGCACATGGTGTGACTCTTGGAGCTGTCCTGTGCAGGGCCAGGAGCTGGAGTTGGACTTTGATATCTTGGGTCAGTTGGGTTCAGCTGTCCTGGCTGTGTTCCCTCCCAGCTCATTGTGCAACCCCAGGCTCCTTACTGGGGAAGCTGGAACAGAAGATATGTAGGACTGTGAGAGGATGTTTGTAATCTGATTAATAACATCACTGTGTTAAGCATCCCCAAGATGCATTTCAACTATAATGGTAACTAAAATGCAGTAAATGGAAAGGGTAGAGGAAAAGTTTGTGATGTAGATATTTTCTGTGGATTTTTTTCTCTCTATGAGCAGATTCAAAATATCCAAGTAGCAGAGAAGAGTTTTGAATGTGTCACGTGTCTTGAGCAATGATCACAACAGCTTGCTTTGCGAAGTGTAGTGTTCAATAAGACAATTTTTATCTCAGTCAGTTAATACTTCTTTCAGGTTCCAAATAAGCATAATGTTTAATAGCTGCTTCTATGGTCAAAAGTCTTGGAGCACATTGCATTCTGCAGAGTGAAGTGTCATGGAAAGAAAAGGAAATGAGAGAAACTGAAATTTTGACCATGATCACTGCTAAATGTCCACAGTCCTTGGAGACATTCTTCATACCATTGTAAACCTGGAGCCAAAGGGGTGCCTTAATCTGGTGTTACTCAGATGAGAAACTCTCCCAGAAAACATGGAATGCAAGCGATATCATCTTATCTTTGGGAAAGATGTTTATAATTGAGAAAAGACTGTCAGGTGATAAAGAAATTATCACTTTCCTCTGTAACCCAATCCAAAGGATAAATACAAGTGAGAATTTCAAAAAAGAAACACTTAGCTTTAACATACTCTTCCAATATTCTTTGTCTTAGAAGATCAAAGCTGGTTACTGTGATCTCCTCTTGATACATATGCTTGGGACTTCTTTGTAAAGCTTTGCAAATTTGAGTGGAAATAAAAGAATTATGTTTATTTTCAGAAAGTGCTGATATTGGCTCTGTCTAGACTGTCAAGCAAGTATTTTCTGCACTTAGGCTATGATCCAAATGCAAAGAGGAAAGTTGGGTGTATAGCCAAAAGAATTCTACAGTGTGCTTCAATACATCCCCCAGACTGGATCAATCAAAACTAAGACTTCTGGGCACACTGAACAGCATACTTACCCTGTGGAATGTTAGCAATCAATAAATCCTGAGCCTTGTGTTTAGTATTCGCTGGGGAGGAATGACTTAAGAACACGAATTTGTTCCTTCATGGAATATTAGAGTTGCATGATGAAAAAAAAAACCACCGGGATGTTTACTTCTGGAATCTATCAGCTTTGTTTCAGTTGAAATGCTGATGGTCTTGTTTTCATTATCGAAGTGTTCCAGCTCATATGTACTATGTACCTATCAAACCTACTTTCTGAACAGAGTTGATGTCTACTTGTTATATTCCATATCTCTTATGAAGTCAGGCTCATATCCTTAAAGAATCTGTAAATTCAGCTATTAGTTCTCTGAACTGTGAACTGATCTGTCCAGGGAAGATTTTGATATGTCATTGTAATTTGAAGGGGTTTGATATCAATCCATCTTGAAGATACACTTAATGTGTTTCATAGAATCTACAATTTCCTAATCATGATAAATAAAAGAAGATTTTCCAAAATAAAATATAAAGACTAAATATTTTACTAGAGGGAATACAGCTTTAAGATATAGAAAGATGAAACAATTGTTTAGCCTGAAGATTGGAAAAAGACATAAATCAAAAGATCTAAAATTCTAAACATGTTCTGATTCCATATAGTCTCTTAAGTGCTGATTTGCTTTCTGTGAAGGTTACAGAATATTTTCAGAAGTAGTTCCCAATCCAGAACAAGTACATACTCTTCAGCTTTTCTGAAAAATCAGACCATGACTTCATATTTGGGTTAGTTTATTTTTTGGTTGGTTTTGGTAACCTTGGAAATTTTTTTTTCCTGTGGCAATATTAATGGTGTAAGCCTGACAATCCAACACCTGGTGCAGTATAAAAGCTGAATTCTGTGCTGACAACCAGTGCATTTGTTTCACAGTTCCTTGGGATGATAGTGGTCTAAAATATTCCACTTTTTATGCATCGTCAATTAAAAAGTTATGCTAAAAAAAAAAAAGCTGTTTTGGAAAGAAAGCACACAAACAAATCCGAGGTTAGTTGCCAGTAACTTTCAGGACAAATCTATAGTCTAAGCTGCTCCTTTCTTGATTCTTGTCTGTTGGAAAAGCGAGAAAAACCCCCCACTTACCAGCTGGCCTTTGTCCTACAACGTGGCTTGCTTTAACAAAGGATTGTCACATGGCTATGCTATGAATTTAATTTCTTTTTCATCTTGTGCTCCAAAAGCACAAGTATATTCAAAATGTTCATCTTCTTAAGCTGTATTGACCAACATTATTTGCTCTCCATATCTGCACACTTTTCTAGGGACAAATAAATTTTAATACTACATACTGCTAACTAGTAATTTCCCTGCAAGTATCTTATTAGTTTCACCTGAGTAAATATTCAGTGTAGAATTTGTGAATTGATGTAACACCAGTGATGCAATTTATAGATGAAATGTTTTTATCTTGGGCAAAATATAGCCATGGGCAACAACATAGATAGTTGGAAGTAGTTAAAAAGAGGAAATAATTTTATTTGAATTTGGCCAGGACGCAGGGACTATTGAAATATGTTTGTGAACAGAGCTATTTGGAAAACTAAATGCATCTAAATATTTCTGGCCTCAGTTTAATATTGCATTGAAAGATGGCAGAGAGTGGCTAATTTACTTAGCCAGAAATTCTACAGATATTGCCAAGGCTAAAACAAATTTAGTTCTTTCTTATTTGTTTACTAAGTGAAAAGTATGTGACTTTGATGCTAATGCAATGCAATAAAAATGAAATCTGTGACAGTTTCCTGCTGCCAGTGGACTACTCTGCAAACACTATGGAATCATCTACTAGGGTAAAAAAAACCAAGCCCAACCACTTAACTTTAATAAAAATACACTGACCTTGTTGAGTCTTTGTAACAATTAAATGATGCAAAAAAAATGCTTGTGGTGTGCAGACACAATAGGCACCATGCACCCACCTTTTGTTTGTGGTAATATTGTCTTCAAAAGCAGCTAGAAAACCTATCAAGCATGGAAATGAAGGGATGGACAATATGTATGAGGAAATTGGATTGGAAATAGCATATAACTCTTTTACTTCTTATTTCCTACTACCCAGACTCCCCAGACGCCCAAACTAGACTATGTAATAAGTTTGAAGGGTAATTAAAAGGACTTTGAAAAATCTTGCTGAAGTAAACAAGGATTCCACTGTGTTTAACATCTGCTGAAATCCTTGTTAATATAGTCACAGAAATCTCTCTTTTGAAATAAGATATTATCAAATTAAAATATTTGTCTATATTTTGTGTAGGACTAGGAGAAATCAAACAAAATGCGGGTTTCAGGAAAGGTGAGTTCCAGGTAGAGAATTCTTTTAGATGATTTGAAGCAGCAAGATTATGGAATCAGACAGAAATAGGTAGGAGTAACCTGCTAGGTGTATATGTGGCCCCACACAGAGATGGACTTGGAAGGCAGGAGTAATCATCTGGAAAGATGATTAAAAAACAAGGAGTCGGACAGAAACAGGAAAAAAAAACCATAGCAAATCAAGACGAGGGCCCTGATCCGGCAATATTATGTGCATGTTTAACTATACCCTTGGGACTTGTTGGATTTATAGGAAGTATTCACATAAATAAGGTGAACCGTCTGCAAAGTTGAGGCAAAGGGCCAAAGCATCTGTCCTCAATCTTATAATACAGTGATGCAAAATAAATTACCTGAAAAATAATGGAACCTTTAATTCTAGTACTCTGAGCCTTTAATTCCTCAGTGTATTATATGTGGATTCATTACAGTACATGCACTGAGTCTATTTAAACAGCTAATACAGCTTGTAAAATAAACTTTTCTGATGTAGGAAATACATTCTCATCTAAGTGAAAACTGAACTCATTTTATTTCATAATCTGGTTTATGTCTTCCACATGACCCAAGTGATTAAGGCCAAGTGGAATATATCTTGTGGTAATACTTGCTGTAGTAGTCATGGGTTTAGTTTGTATAAACCTGAAATGCCATTACTAATGAAGAAAAAGGATTTTGTTTTTAAGCAGAAATTGTTCTTTTAAGTTAAGGTTGAAAAATGGTAGCAGTTCTTGTATGATGATAGCAACTAATCTTGGTTTTTCTTGTTGGTCAGTGTGTTTCATACAAAAAACATTGGGGATCATATTTATGGCTGACAAAGATGATGTAGTTTATTGTAGTTTATTACAGTTCATTAGCCTAGAGATAATGTTTAGTATAAGGTGCAAGTCTACTCAAAGGTCAAACCTGGAACAAAATTTGGAGGAGGTTATCAATAAGAAATCCATTGGTTAGCTTTTGATTAGTTATTTAGGGAGGACTTAAGACAAGTTTCCTCGAAAAAAGCAAAAGCTGAATGCTAGACAGATATCTCAGGTACTTATATTAATGCATACTGTGACTGACTGACTTTCTCAATGAAACTGAGAATTACAGAAGTCATAACAATGGTCAGAAAAAAGACATTCTTTTTCCTGGAGCAGCAGCTGTAAAAGGGGCCTCAGATGCCTGGATAATAGTTACCTGGATTTAAAGTGGGCTAAACTCCAAAGTTTAGCAAGAAGGAGTTTGAAAAATCAGAAGATATGCTATTCCATTGTTGTTAAATACAATGGAAAATTCTAGTCCAGAGAGAAAGTGTGGCATAATAAGCTGAGCTTAATAGTATTTGTTTATATTAAATCATCCGGATTTGACAGTGTTGCTGAGAATGTAGTCTTCAATGTCCAGACTAGAACCCCTTCAATAGCGTCAGAGATACAAGTGTGTGCATTTCAGTTGTCTTTACTTTTTGCAGTTTCTGGACATCTGAGGCTTCCATTTTCTCCTGGTTTCTTTATTTTTATTGCTTTTTAAAGTGTGTATTAGGCTAGAGTTATTGCTGGTTTACTCTCTCATCTCATTGCTCACCTAAGGCCTTTGCAATCCTAAGAGTCTAAAAATTTTATTTCTATTTTCATCAGGTGCTGGCTCTGCTCCGTACTCTGGCATTTTAGTTATTCAGGGATGCATACTGTGAGCCAGCTTAATAGTTTCTGCCACAGCTTGATATTCAGAGCTTGCAAGGACATGAACTGTTTACATTAATTTTTAGCAAATGTTGATGGTTAATATGTGCTCTTATGTTAAATGGTGAGAAAGTTAAGGTTACATTTCACTTCCTAATTTTTCTCTTGAACCCCAAAGGCTGGGTTAATAGCCCTTCAAAATTTTAATTTAGAAATCATCTGGGTGTTTGTACAGAAACCTGGTATAATTCATTCTGAGGTGGCATGTCCCATGCAGTGGAATACCTGCCCTAGAAACATCCTGCAAGACAGTCTACCTTTTCCACAACTGAGAAGGTGATATTGCTCTGCACAGATGAGGGAGTAGGAGATAGTCTTACATATGGAGACTCCCTTGAAGATATTTTTGAGATCTTGAGGCACATCAGGTAACGTTTTAACTTTGTGAAGACAGTGAAAAAAATGTCTGTGGTGTAGGCTAGATTTGATGTTGGTTGTGGATAAACCCTGGTTGCTAGTTAAGCTTCACACAGCCACTCACTCACTCTCCCCTGGTGGGATGGGAAAGAGAATTAGAAGGTTAAAGATGGGAAAGCTCATGTATTCATATAAAGACAGTTTAAAATATAAAGCAAAAGCTGCACCCACAAACGACCAAAACAACGAATTCATTCACCACTTCCCATGGGCAGGCAGGTGTTCAGTTGACCCCAGGAAAGCAGATCTCCATCATGGGTAACAGTGACTTGGAAAGACAAATGCCACCACTCTGAACGTGACGCCCCTGTCCTTTTTCCTCCAGTTTTATATGCTGAGTGTGACACCATATGGAATGTAGTATCCCTTGGACCAATGGGGTCAGCTTCTTGTCTGTGCCCTCTCACAACTGCTTGTGCACCCCCAGTCTCATTGCTGGTGGAGTGATGTGAGAAGCAGAAAAGGCCTGGATGCTGGGTCAAGGCTGCTCAGGAATAGCTAAAATATCTCTCTGTTATCAAATCCAAAACATAGCCCTATATGAGTTACTGTGAAGAAAATTAACTCTGTCCCAGCTGAGACCAGTACAACCTATTATTAGAAGACTTAACATGAATTTTAAATTAAGTAGATGAAGGTTGTGGCTATGATGTCTGATAGCCTCACAACCATTTACTTGATGCACATCAACCTTGTAAGATAGGAAGTGCTGTTTTCCTTATTTAACATACTAGGAACAAAAACACCAGTTAGAGTTCACTCTGACATGAGGTTTGTAGCTGGCTTTGGGCAAGTCACTAATGCTGTATTCCGCAAGACATATTCAGAGGTGTTTTTGCTCACTTGGGGATCAGAGGCAGAGTGCTGGCTTCACTGTGGGATTGTGCCCCAGGGATTGAAGCTCATTTGGCTTGAGCGTGTTACTTCTGAGTTAGGTTTTGATATGCAAACAAATCCTAGACTTTCGACTAATATCTTTCACCAATTCCCTGGCAAATCAAAACTTAATTCTAGGCCCCATCATTCTTCTCACTTATTACTGAAAAAAGTAACACTGAGTTTCTTCTTTGAATAGTTCACAAATTAAGTGTCATGTGTTTTTTTTCCCTTTCTAATAAGGCTAAGAGGAAAAGAGGGTATTATCTCAGTATTAGGTGATAGGCTTTTAATTTTGCACTATGAAAAGTTATCTCTATGAGATATTCTTTTATAAAATTCTGGAAGCTCTGATAGACCCTGAAAATCAACATCTGAATTCCTGTAAACTTCACTACTACTGTCAAGCAGTTTAAAGACATTGTTGATACAGAGGCTTATTAATTACTAGTATAGTCTTTGTAATTGCCTAGTCTAGAAATTGATGAACAAAGTCATTCCAGAAAGTAATCAATTTGGAATCTAATTTGTTGGTGAAATGAACCATATAAACAAAATGCCACTTGCAGTTTGACTAAAATGAGATGTGCTTAACGAGCCTATCATCATCTGTAATATTCATCATGATGGGTCACAGTTACATAAAATGTCATAAATCTCAACTAATGCACATAAAGCTGAAATATAAAATTGTGTTCTGAAAAGAATAAAATATAAAACAGATGGCTGCCCCATGGAAGCACCCTTAAATTTCACATGTTCTACTCATTGACTTTTGGGCAGATCAACTGAAATTCTGTCTGTGTGGGGAAAAGCAGGTGTCTTTTTCAGAGTGCATTTCACCTTATTATCCATATTGGAAGTTGAGACTGATTGGGGAGACAGAGGTTCTAGATTTGAGTGACCAAACACCAGCCCTTTCAGAGTAAAGTGATCAACAACTTTTCTTTCTTTATTTTGAACCACTCCAGAGCCAATTATTCCAGGAAAAGAATAGACTATTGAAGGCAGCATGGTGAAATCTTGAGGACTTGCCAGCATGTGTTGGATATTTTTTCTTTTTGTAATCAGTAGTGATGAATAAGAGTTATAAGCAAACTTGTAAGTAAAAATTATGAGGTGGTTGGATACTAAAGAGACACTCAAGGGGCTAAAGAACTGACCTACCTTAGACAATATGAAATCTAATTTCTATTTCTTCAATGCTTAGCTAACCAGACAACATGCTTTCTCTCTTTTTATTCATAACCCTATTTTTCTTTGGAATGTCTAAACCAAAAAATCTGCAGTTACATTGGATATTGTATAATTGGATAATTGGATATTTCCCAGAAATCCCCTTTTAGACAATTATTTATTAAAAGGTATCTGACAGTCTAGGAAAACAGGAGATTTGCTTAAATATAAAATGTTTTCTTGTAAACAGTGAGGGAGAAAAGTCCTGTATACAGAGAAAATTTTAAACTTTTCATGGAGCTCCACAAGAGGGGAAAAAAATTAAAAAGATGGAGGGAAAGAAAAAAATATATTTACTACATATTCATTGTCTTCTATGACAAATATTTATATTTGAATGATGGTGTATCTGTGGATGTGTACTCATAGAGATGTCTATTTGCATTCTGTGTATGTGTATAGATGTATCTGCATATGTGTAGAAATGTATATACTTATATATGCATGTGCTGCAAGAGAAAGAGGTGTGAATGCTCTGTGGAAAGATATGTTCTATTGGTGTACAAACTATAAATAAAACATCTACAATGTTGTCGAAACATTTCTTTTTTCCTTTTTCTTATTATAGGATTGTGAAGGAAAGGAAAATATCTTAGGTAGGGGGCTGGATTGTGATCTTACAGCAATATAAATTCATTGGTTTCGGTTCAGTTGTTCCAGATGACAACAGTGCAACAGAATCAATCCCCTAATCACTGATGGTTTTTAAGATATGAAAAGTCTATTGATTTCTGCTGCCAGAGGGCAGTGTTTTACAGCAGTGTGTTTATATAAGTGAGAAAGAGAGAATAGCAAATTAAATCCGTACTGTAAAAATATTTTTCTTTTTGCCCAGATAAATGTTTTTCAAAGAGAAAATAAATATCAAAATATTGGAGAAAAGTTCTTTTGGCCAGAATTATTGTTTTCTCCTGTCTGCACTGTTGAAAAGACCTGTTTTTCAGGAACATACTGACCAGTATGTGGATTAACACAGCAAAGAAAGAGCAACCCCTGCCAAGTTAGCTCTGGCAGAAAGCTGCCACCATGCCTCTGGTATCTGGGTTAGCCAAAGGGCTCCACAGGTATCTTATTCCACTTGGGACTCCATGGGGCAAAGGCTTGAGTCCGTCCACTTAGGAGAAGGATTTGATACAGGTCCTGGTGAATTTCCCAAGCCCAGGCAGTTGAGAACATTTAGGACCTGTTCAATAGAGGCAGTCCTTAGGTAACAAACTGTGTGGGGAGTGCAGCAGGGCATTTGTAGGTGACCCATTAACAAACCCCTGCTGTGTCCTGTCAGGAGAAAGCACTAATTTTCTAATATGCAAGGAGCACTGACAGCCTTCTACAGTCAGATTTATTTGAAGGAAGTGGTGTGATTAGCTATTTAATTTGGAGGAGAGTTCTTGAGGAGATATTTTGTAAATTGTTGAATCAATTAACTTTTCATGGGAAAACTGAACTTTGTAAATTTAATGAAATCAATGGGCAGCTATAAAGATTTTTTTCAAAAATACTTTCTTCCAAGTAAAAATAAATTTCTAAAAATCATTATACCCACTTAATATTCCGATAAGAACTCCACTGACTTGTAACAGTGTTTGAAATTGACCTGTTTGCCTCTTGGCTACTTTATCATCTAGTGAAGTACTAGGAAAGGTATTTCTTTACTTTCCTTAGAGTGTCTGCCTCACATATTTTGAAATACACTCAGAGGCTAAGGAGAAATTTGTTTTCCACTGTAAAAATGAAAAGAATGTAACGCTCTGCCTAGTAGGATTGGAGCCAAAGAAGATCCTGCTTGAAAAGCTTAGTTAATATTATCTTAGATAAGAAAGTCTAAAAGTGAATTGACAGAAATAATCTGTGTTTAAAACTGTCATCCTTCACTATCGCATCCCTAAAATCTATGTGTTTCCTGCAGGTACAACTCACTTCTCAGATGCAAATCCTTCAACAAGTTGGCAGGCAGCTGAAGGCTCAGCTGAAGCCCAACCATAAATAAGTAGAGCTTTAAATAATTTCAGCAGCATTGTGTCTCCTGTTGTGTTTATTGCACAGTGTAAGCAGTGCTGCGTGGCTAAGACTGAAAATGCTAAATGAAAAAAACTGAGAACTCAAGACTTCTGTATTTTCTGGTTTGGTTTTTTTTCTGCCATATCAGTTTTCTCTGGAAACAGAAGATTTTGGAAAGAGAATAGAGCAATAGAATGGTGAAGAATTGTTCATTTTGTATTCCTCAAATGGTTCTACTAAGTGAAGACTAAAGAAAGTAATTTCCTGTCTTAAGAGTAGGACCTTGATTTGAGTCATTGCTGTACCTAACCTTCTTGAGTTCTCTAATTTTCGAGTAAAAAGTATGCTGAAATTATTTCTTACATGGGCTAATTCATAATTATAACAACTATGGGAATAAACAGTTCTGTTTAATTTATGCTAGGAGTAAAAGCATCAGTGGCAGATAGATAGATATCAGAAATACACCAACACTCTGGTAGTGAAAATTAAAGATTTTCCTAAAGTACACGAGAGCAATTTATGTGCATTAGTCCGTCCTTTCCTAATTTAAAGTTTATGATCCTTGTAATATCAAGATATATGAATCTCAAGGATTATGCATGTCCTTGGATAGAATTTCTCAATAATCAATGAAGTGTAACAATTAATTATAATAAATAATGCACGTGAAACTTATGACAAAAGGCTGGGTGAGTAACTGAATAAAATGGACAAGGTTTATTTAATATGCAGAAATATAAGAACAGGGAACATACTATAAAGAATTATAGGTCCGTCTGACATGAGAATGACAAAAAAGGAATTTATTTGCACAATGTCCTTCCTTAGATATTGAAAAGATGTGTTTGTTTTGGCTGGGGTAGAGTTAATTTTCTTCATAGTAGCTACCATGAGACCATGTTTTGGAATTGCACTGAAAACAATGTTGATAATACAGAGATATTTTTGTCACTGTTGAGCAGTGCTTGCACAGAACCAAGGCCTTTTCTGCTTTTTGTGAGTAGGCTGGAGTGCACAATGAGCTGGGAGGGGACACGGCTGGGACAGCTGACCTCAACTGTCCCAAGGGGTATTGCATATCATATGGCATCACGCTCAGCATGTACAGCTGGGGGGAGAAGAGGAGGGAAGGACACGTTCAGAGTTATGGCATTTGTCTTCCCAAGTCACTGTTACATGTGACGAAGCCCTGCTCTCCTAGAGATGGCTGAACAGCTGCCCGCCTGTGGAATGTGGTGAATGAATTCCATGTTTTGCTTTGCTTCTGCACGTGGATTTTGCTGCTTCTGCACGTGGATTTTGCTTTACCTGTTAAAAGGTCTGTATCTCAACCCATGAGTTTTCTCATGAGACAGGAATTTCTCATATACCAGTGGCAACAGATGATACACGTGATCTATCAGAACTGGGGGGAGAATCCCTGGATGAGGTCTTTACTGAGACCAATGAAACACAGTTGGTACCTAAGTGAAATAATGTTTGCCATTATTTTTAGCTTTCTGGTTGATCCCAAAATTAACTTTAGATTGTCTCCTTCCATATGGTAATAACAAGTTTCAAGTAAGTAAAGATCTGGATGGGAAGTGAGCACATGTTTTCTAGATATCAAAAGACATTTTTCTAGCTTATTAGTAATCTTTCCAACCCATTAAGGCTTATGCCCCTTCCCTTACATACTGTAACTGGAACAGAGATACTGTCATATCTGTCAGAAACTTATTTTTTGAGATGCTGAGTGTGCTTTAAAACATATCTTGACTCATGGCAGTCATAGATGTCTTTTTATTATTTTATTTATTTTCTAGTAGCTTTAAGCAGCCCTAACAAAGATTTAAATTCTCTTATCTCTTGCTTTTCACTGAAGGAGCCATGAACCACATCACACCAAGGTTAAGACATTTAGAGGCAAAGTCAAATAGTACAGTAATATAAAAGTATTATGTCACCTTCCTTCTCCAATTGCTATGCACTGAGGAGTTCACAGAGGAAACCTTTGCATTAAGACTAAATCTCATGGAAGACCTCGTATGCTGGCAGTGTTAGACAGACTGGGAAATTTATCTCCTTTGTAATGGAGATGGCTTTTGGCCTGTGGTGCCCTGGAAAGAAGACTTGTTCTGGAGACTTCTCTCCTGCAGAAGTTCTGTGTGGCAGGTGGAGTTTACATCTAGCACCTGGAATTGGCAGGTTCCAATTCTGCTTTATCTATGGACATGAAAACTGGCTGATTCATGATTATTTCTCTTCCCCTCCCTGTGTCACTTGTTTAATAGATGTTATACTCCTCCCTGTTTTAATGCCGTGTATATTCATGGTAATTTATATTTGTGTGGAATTTTGTTTTCTAGGTACATGAAACCATCTGTATTATTTCACTGAAGAGCATAACTGATATGTTCCTAATCCATACAGATAGACATTAATGCTTTTAAAGCTTGCAGTATCATGTGTATGCATAAATATTTTAAGTATGAAGAAAATAAAACTTGGGAGTTACATCTAAAGATATATATTGGCCTTCTGGGACTAATATTCTGGGCTTCATCTACAAAATAGCAGTCTATTGATCTTGAGTCCTTCTTGAAATCTGATTTTTCACTTGCCAAAGCAGAACCACTGTTCTGTTTTATTTATAGACTCCTGGGAAGGCCACAAAAATATAAGTGGGGAAAAAAAAAAGAACAGGAAAGAAAGGAATACCTTTCTACTTGCAAGTCACATTTAGTTAACTTTTCTACTCTCCTCCTGTTCAGATACAAATCAGTGTCAGTATTTGTTTACTGAAAATATAAACAACAAATCATTGTGCTTGAATTATTTCAAAGTAAGGTTTCTGTGTGTCTTTTCAAAACACACACATGCAGATATGATATTTCCTAAACTGAAAATAAAAGACTGAATTTTAAGACTGTGTATGAAAAAAAAGAGTAGACAAAAATCACCTGAGCTTAAAGTTGTTCATATCTATAACTTTGGTATGAGAAAACAAGAAATGTGTGAGCTTTCATCCTTGTGAGGTACATGTCTAAGGAAATCTAGCTGTGTTGCCTTCAATTCACAGCCAATCTATTCTTTACTTTTTGCCTAAGTGTTTTCTGGATTAATGAAGTATTTGGGAATCAGATAAATTAATTCCTTTGAGGCCCTTTCAGCATTCAACTGGTAAGTAGTGTGTTGTATTCCTTGAAATGCTTTGTGCTTTGTGATCTATATTGAAAGGGTTTAAAAGATTGTTCAGCATTCTAAAGAATTTTTGTTTTGCACACTTTGTATTTACATTTTGTGTATGCACAAATATATGGGTCTGAATCTGCACTCATTTGTGTATATATATATATATACATATGTATGTACATAAATGTAAGTTACTTTCTCAAAATCCTAAATTGAATCAGTGGCAAAGCCAAGAAAAGAACTAATGTTTCCTAATTTTAATGGGACTTCTCTCTTCCGTGAACTACACATAATAACCTCTGACTTAGCTTCAATTTTTGTTATTAAACAGACAGCATTGAACAAGATTACTCAGTCTAAATTAGATCAGATTCCATAACATGTCCTGTCATTAGATACTATTGCACAAATAGCCAGTTGCACTTTTACCCACAAAGATGATTCAAAGTACAAATATTAAACACTCATGAATGTTTCATAATGGAGAGAGAGGACAAGTCTTCTTTTAAACATTTATTGTAGTAAAGAGGTGATTTTTAAAAAACTGATTCTCTTAATCATTCTTAATCCAACATGTATCTGGCTTTATTTAACATTAAGCAAATTACAGATTCAGTGTTTTAGCTCCTAGATTCTGCCAGCTCTCTATTTACTTTCAAAACATATTCCAAGCTTTCTGAAGTGATTTGGCTGATATACCTTTGCTGTTATTTTTAAAACTTCACCTCACTGAAACATCTAAAGCATGTAAGTGAATACATTTACTCTAATAGGCACATTTAGCAGATAATGGACTTGACATGATGTCCTTAAATAGAAGATATTCAGAGTTGGTTATTCAGCAACATGACCTCATGACACACAACTTAAAAGCAATATTTTTACCTCAGTTCAACATACATTCATAATTTAACTTGTTTGTCTACAAATGCTAATGCTATTCTTCCATAATCTGACACAGTAAAATTATTTAGTCTGAATTGCTCTGCATATATATTACAGCTAACCCTTAGGTTAGGTTTCTTGGAATGTCTAATAACCCTTATGGAAACAGTTTTACCAATATTAGTTTTAGAAAATTGATTTTATCATAGAATCAAAGAATTTTGGGTTGGAAGGGATTTTAGAAAGCATCTTGTTTCAACCCCTCTGCCATGGGTAGAGACACCTTCCACCAGACCAGATTGCTCAAAGGCCCATCCAGCCTGGCCTCATACACTTCCACGGATGGTGCATCCACAGCCTCCCTGGGTAACTTGTTCCAGTATCTCACCATCTTGACAAAAAAGGATTTCTTTCTAATATTGAATCTAAATCTACCTTCTATCAGTTTGAAACTGTTAGTCCATTTCCTACCACTGCATGTCCTTTGACTTCAGGTTAAAGCCCTCTTTGCCAGCTTGGCAAGCCTGTGACTGAAGATGCTATTCTCCTTCTCTTACAGATGGATCCCATCAACCTTCAGGAGAACGCACTTCTCAAAGTGAGTCCCATGGTCTAAGCAGTCGAACTGAGAAAATAGGTAAAAGTTTTCCACAAATTATTTTATGACTGCATTGCACTGTGGATTGCTCTTCACTTACACATAGGCAAAATTTTGCTTTTCCCAGTTTATTCTTTGAGTTTAGTTTACAGGTAGAAATTTCTACCACTTCACTCACTGCCAATACAGAGCTTTCATTGAATAATTTGTCTATCCATATGTTAAATTGATTAGAAATCCATCATGACCTGTAGAAGGCTAGGAACACTGTAATCAATCTTGTTAATTCAGTATTTGACTTAACAGACAGTTGAAATAATAATTTAGTTAAATTCTTTCCCTTTCTTAAAAGGTATTTTGCTTTTAAAGAAACTTAGAAATTGTGTCCTTGTCCTAGGCATGCAGTAATTGCAGTATGTGCAGAAGATGTCTAAATTTGCTTATTCATAGCCAGTGTGAGTAGTGATGGCAGAATAGCTACACAGATATTGAATAATTACCCAAAGGTCATGAGCAGGATTGTGCAGACTGTTTTGAAGATTACACCACTTTGTTATCATGATACTGTTATTGGAGATAACTGGTCATAACCTATGGTAACAAAGAAGAGAAAGTCACCAGATTTTCTTTATGCATGTGTGAATCCATGGGTATACATTCAAACCTATCCAGTAGATCCTAACTATTTAGTGAGGAAAAAAATAGTGCTAGCTTTTTAGTGTTTGCTTCTTCTCTTCACAGATAAAGGTGTGAAAAAAAGAGATAGTATCTATCAGTTTCTTGTCATGTCAATTTAAAGCACAGGATAAATTCTCCTTTAACAATGGCATTAAAAGCAATAGAAAAACAAGAAAAATGAACAAGAAAATGAAGATTCAAGAACAGCATCTACCTAACAGAAAATTGAGACTATATGAGAAAGATGTAATGCCAAGGAATTTCCTGAAAAAAAATATGTTTGGAGGGTTAAAAAGTCAGTACCAAACATGAAGTGACCAGATTTTCAAAGGAATAATGAGGATACATACCAAGAACAAACTTGGTCTGTGGTGTAGGGTTTATTTGGAGGTAGATAGAAAGACTAATGTGGAGGGGCATAAGAAGATGAGTTATGACATGAGGAATGGGAGAGTTTCTCTCATCACTTTCCCCAATCAAGTCTCCATTTCCCTTCAGTTTCCCTTCAGTTTAATACTGAAACAAAGTTATTTTAAGGAAAAGGGTGAACATGTAATATATTTTCTAGTTTCCTTTTTTTTTTTGTTTTGTTTTGTTTTAATCTTCTATTTATATGATTTGTGTTCCTGTAGTATTTCCTAGTTCACACCCTTTGCTGTTATTTTTTATTTGGGCTTTTTGTCCAGTTTTTTATTAGTTACTTTGAGTTCCCGTCTTCCTTTTTCCAAGTTTTCCATTAAAACCTTTCTGAGTAGATTTGTTTCTCTGTTCTTTTTCCTCACAGTGTTCCTTAATTGTTCTTTGCACTTTTCCAGCTTAGCTATGATTGTTCATTCCTCATCCACCCACTTTTCTCGTCATGCTAACAATCGCCCCCGTACGTAGTTTTATTTCATTCACCATTCTGTCTCTTTCCTGTTCGACTCAGTCACTCATTAATTCATGCCTTATTCTGTCTCACACTTGCAGTTACTTATTCAGTCCATTTTAGAAATCTGGTGGAAATTCAAAAAGAGTAAATGTAAAAAGGAGGCATAAATAGCAAGAAGAAAGATGCAGGCTGTGAAAAGTGTGGAAGTGAACTGCTAAGAAAGTGGTGGTCAAAGAGACAGAAAAGGAAATCTGAATTTAGAAATTCTAGGGGTGTCAGGAAAGCAGTTGCCTTTTTGAGTGAGTGTGTTTGGGGGAATAAATGGTGGAAAGAGTTTTGGAGAAGGGATAGATGGAGTAGAAAACTGCTGTTCTCAAGAAATTCAGTCTTCTCTTGGACGACCTTAATGTGTGAACTCTGTGTGAACTGAGCAAGTTCAAAAGCTTATTTTAATGGTGATTGAATTCTGGCTTTTATCTCCAAACTTTTTAAGTGGTCATTTTTAGAAAACTGCCACAAGACTGCTACGGGGCATACCAGGAGGGCCACCATCCTGTTCATCATCCCATGTAGACCTTATTTATGAGCAGATGTTCTCTTGGAGTGGAACAGAAACTAATATTATTCTACATCACAGCGGTGAATGATGATTTACAAATCTGGCTGCAATTTGAACTTATAGTCTATAATGACCATCACTTATTGTGTCTCAAAAGTGTCTTCTTTTCACAGCAAAGTCGGCTTGGAAGTTTGCATCTTGTATGATAGCAAATTATAGGTAACAGCCAAATATGCATACAAACAAGGCAAGTCTCAAGGAAGAGGACTTTCTATTAGTGAACATTAAATAGATAAAAATTACATATATCATCTAAATGTATAGAATAAACAGTCAAGAAAGACAAAATTATCTTTATAGGTAACATGCTGCGCAAAATTTCACTGGGTTAAATGCCATTAGAATGAATAGGTAATATTGAAATTTTATCAAACAATCCTGGAGTTGCTAAAGCACAAATTTATTTTTAATGAGTTTTTGCAAGCTGTGTGTATTGATATTTAGCATCAATTTGTCTAATGGAGTCTTGTACAGAAAGCCGTGACCACAAGATGGCAGGGTTCCCATTCAAACCTCGCAACAGAACTGCACATAGAATTGAAAAAGCTTACAGTGAATTTTGCTTATTTCTGTAGCTATAATACGGCACTCCTGCTACAAATTTCCCTCTAATTTTGCAAAACACGGGAACTTATGAGAAGGCTGTTTTTGTGTATCATCTGTCTTTATTTTTGAGCTCTGTAACTCTTCCTCATGGGTTATACTGCCATTTTTCTAACACATGTATTACCCTACTGGAAATGATATTTTAAAAAATAAATATAATTCTTCAAAATCAGTGGAATAACTTCATGTTGTTTTAGTAGACTGAGAAATATGGAGAAGGCATATAAGTTTCCTGAAATTTTCACAAAACATCAATCAAAATATTTCCCATGGATGCTGTGCTACAGACAGTTTGATGAGTATTTACAAGTTCCATTTTCATATGCTAATGGACCTTTTCTTCTGTCCAGTGGAGAATCCAAGATACTTTTGTTTGACACTTTCCAAAACATCTCTTTTAAATCATGGCCCATCAAGGTGGGATCTTTAAGAAGGTTAGGTGTTGGCTGACCTCTCCACCCAGCAAAACAAATATGATAATTCCATGGTTTTTTGGGACCAGAATTATAGTATTGTGCCTTTCTGTTGACACTTACATCCATGTTTTATACAAATATCCAGAAATCTCAATTTTCATTTGAAATAAATTTTTCTAGGCCTGAGAACTATGGTGGAAAACACTCGGAAGACAGATTGATAAAAGGCCTAATGCACAAATCAAAAAGATTCACATACTTTTGATTTAAAAAAAAAATTATTCTAAAGTCAGTCAATTTTTTTTTTTTGTGGCCTGACTCAAAAGCATTTACCATAGGCTGTTATAAACATCAATGAATTTTGCCATTGACATCCAATGAATTTAGGCCAAAGCTGAGGGTTTTTGAAACATTACCAAGTACATTTTTAGAACAAACAGAAATTTTTCTGCCTTACACTTAAAAACAACTACTTTTTACTTCAAAAAGAACTTCAAATGCTAATGTACTGATTATAGGTGGGAAGAAAAATCCTTTTTCATATGAATACAAATATATTCCTCCTAAAAGGAGAAAATTCACTCAATTACACAATAAACAATACAGAGAAAATTAGTTTGAAAATCCATTGTGTGGAGAGATCTAAAATAATGAACTTTAAGAATTTATATTAAAATTTTTAACTTATGAAATGAAATTGTTGATGTCATTTTTTCTTCTTTTTTTTTTAGCTTGTGTACATTTATATTACCATATGTAATAACTGTAATAATAAAAATTCTAAGTTCTTTGAGCAGTGTGTGACTGTCTTTAGTATCATCCATACCACATAAAGCACAACTCTAACCTGAGATATTCCAAACTGATATATTGATACATTGTTTTAATGTGAGTGCATGGCTATTGCATCATACCAATGCATTTTAATAAATTACAGTGAAAGACAGTTGAATGCCAGGTTGATTAGGATAAATGACACACCCATAGTTTTATAAAGACGAATACAGTGCCCCAGTGCAGATTATTCAAGCTGAATATAATGAACAAAATTAATATAATGTCTTTTGAGGTACTATAGAAGAATTCCATCAGGTTCATATTTTTAATAAAATGGTTGGGTGTTAGGAAGGTGGCAATGTCTGCTTTAGGCTTTGCCTTTTCCAGGTAATTTTATTTTATGCTTCACATGTGAAAACTTGATGCATTTGGAAAGACGTAAAAAGCAACTTAGAAACAAACTGTGCTTTAAAACCACCGTCATGGTTCTGATCAGTCATTGGAAGAAGAATCCAACCCAAACTATTCTAAAATTTTGGCTCAGATTTTGAGCCAGGCAGTGATACTGGACTCAGAATCTCACAGAAACACTCACAGAAACAAGTGTTACAATTTTGTCCTTTACTTCTTCTTATGAAAATGGGTTTTCCATTAACGCTTTAGTATCAAATGAGTGCCAAGGAGCACAACACACAGCTGAGTTCTCTTGTAGCCACTGGTGAGTAATCTGTGTACCCACACTGTAAAATCATCATTAGTTTCCATTGTTTGTTAGCGGCAATGTTAGCTCCTGTACAGATGCCAGTGTTTTCCATAGTAGTATCTAAGATACTGGTTTTTTCATAGTACTAAGAAGGCAAAATAAGTTATTTTTCCCAGACAAGTCTCATAAAAACTCCTTCAGTGTCTGGACGCAATCAGAACAACAAACTCATTGGACTGTGACTGATTAATTAATCTTCATAATTTTTCATGGTTTTTTAAAACTGTATTGCTGGAACATTTATCATAGGCTCATTTCAGTAACTGACATGTATGTTAAGAATCCTCATTAAGCTAGGAACTGAACTGCAACAGGTAAAAAAAATATTTTGGCTTAATGTCTGTTATCAAATATGATTTTCTGTGATGTAGGCCTATTTCTTTCAGTCACAGAAATATGAAACTTCATTCAGAGACAGTCATAGATATTAATGTATATCTATCTAAGCATGTGTTTATGTATGTGTGCAGGCTGCTTTTGAATTGTAGTTTTCTTCACATTGCTTCTCAGTACTTCCAATTAAATCAGAATCAGTTAATAATAGGAATGTGACTGTTAGAGGTACACAAATATTTTTATCATCTTTTACATGATGAGATTTTAAATTAGTCTCTTTTTCTGCATACTGATGTGAGATGTTCCTCAAGGAACTAGGTCAGTCTTAAGGAAGCTAATGGTATGGACAATTGCTTTAAAAGAATATTAATTATTGATTCAGGTATCTGCCGAAGAAATTTGTACTTTATTTAACTCGACATGTGAAGATCAAAAGTTTATGAGACTGTGTGTAGGTAATTCTTGTTAATCTTGTTTGTTTGCTATTATTGTATCAATGAAAGAGATATTTACATAATGTTTTCTTTCTGGGAACAGTAAAAATTCCAAGAACTCTTGGAAAATGAATCTTAAATTCATTATTTAATATACTATTTCCAAAAGCTAGTCTGGAGGAATACCTGGAGTTTGCATATTATATCTAAGATGAATTATAATTCTCTGCAATGGCTGTTAATGTTTTTCAACCAAAGAATGCAAGGCTAAGAAAAAGATTTTGCTAATTAACTGGCAAAAGTGTAGCGTTATCTGTATTGCCTCTTTCAAAATGCAGGGAAAATGTACAAGCAGATCAGGGACAAAAGCTTTAGTGTACAAGAGAAGCCATTCCAGATCAGACTAACAGCTTGCTTATGCTATTATTCCATCTGACAATGGCCGTTACCAGATGCTTTAGAGGAAAGTGCAAGAAACCCTGCAGTGAGCGCTTATGAAATACTCTGCCCGTAGAGGAAATTTCTTGTTAATCTCTGTCAGTGATGATTGGTTTATATCCTAGAGCATGGTGGCTTGAAAGTTAAATATAAAATAACTTTAGGACTAGTACAACTTGTACTACTGTAAAAGAGGCTGTGTTTTCCTGAGATACTTCAGTTTTATAATGTGATAACAGGCGCTGGCCAAATGATGTTAAGCAACTTCCTTAGAATGTTTCAGCATTTATGGTAGAGACCGGATAATGAAGGAGATCTGGGATAAACACAAGGGATTAAGTCTGTGTGATTTACAAAGAATTTGTGAAAACAGGCATGTCCTTTTTTTTAATGACTTTTTGTAATCTTGCATACATTTAGTGGTAATATGGAAAATCTCACCTAATTTTGGTAGAATAATCATAAATATTTAAATACCAGATTTTGCATTAGTAATGTTTTCTGTTCTCTGGTTACATTTTTGACTTCTGTGAAATTATTCTTTTCCTTCTAGTCTATAGGCAAAGACTGAATTTTCTCATTTTAAAAGAAGAGAGAAAAGAAAAAAAAAAAATATCAAGCTTTCCTTACATATCATGAGGGGACAAAAAGACATACATCCAAACATCTCCTTCCCCTGCTCCCCTCCTTTTCTGTGACTTGGTGGTGGATAAAAAATGTCAGCCTCTAAATAATTTTGACTGTCTAACCTACCTAGGGTCACAAGAAGATCTCTTCCAGTGCTGAATGAGGATGTTACTGTGCTCAGCTCTCCATACCTATAATCTGCCAGCTGGAAGTTGCCCTTCCCACATTGCCTTTCCCATTCTCAGCCAGATAAAGGGGTCTGAGACCTTTGCCTTATCCACTTCAGGCAGAGTCAGTTGTCTTTTCAGACTGCCTTCATCAGCTCTTTATTACTACTGTGACTCCTTATGGGGTTCTCATATGATCCATTATGCCCAGATTCTGCAGAACTGGCAGGCTGGGGAACAGAACTGCAGAACTGGGGAACAGACAGGAGGAAACTCTTAGGGTTGATCATAACTTCAATTGTCACTGGTCTTTGCTAGATGAACATCTGTCTGCAGCCTACAGATGAGCTCTGTATAATCACTCTGCTAAGAACACAGCTATTTTTATACTCCTGTTTTGTGCACTGCTTGTGAACTTTTTATCTCCTGCTAGTCTGGCTATCTTAATGTTGTTGGATATCTTGAACTTTACCCACTTTTGTATAGTTCAGGTTTTAGATAACTTCACTGGAGGCTTCAGCCCAAAAATTGCCCTGCATACCAAAGCAGAAAAAGAAGGAAGACAGACAGTTAATGAACCGAACAATCCAAAATTTTTCATGATACTAAAATATTTAAAATTACAGACAACTTTCTTTCTACTCACTCTAGATCTAGGTTTCTGAGGTGCCATATCAATATACAGGAATTAGAGCTGATAGTAAAAAGTCTTTGGTATTTAAAGTTGTGGAGACCTTTTTTTTCTCTGCTTTATAATACTTCACGTCTTGTTTATATGTCTGAAAAGACTGTGGAAGAAGGTGCAAGTTAGGTAAGGCTTATTTGGATTATTTGTTCTTTATCCTTGCACTTAGCAAAGTCTTGAAATTAAGAGAACACCCATATGTCTCTTTGGACCACAATACCCCAAGTCAAGAATTGATATAGAAAATGTTTAATTTCCAGAATGGATAGAAAAATATTCTATGAAGAAGAGGAAGTTCAAGAGTGTAAACAAATACCAGTGAATTGCAAAAAAAATTTACCAACTAGAAGAAACTTAAAATGGCAATAAAAATAGGTTTCAAATCAGCATAGACAACAGAGCAGTGTTGCAAGGTGCTCTTTGCTAAGTAAGCAAAGCCATCAGAGTCACTGTGCAGTAGTATAGACTGAATTTCCTCAAATAATTCACCTGGGAACAACAAAAGTAAGCAATCTATGTTTTATTTCTAATCAGTACCTCAGTGCTTCTTGTGATAACAGCTTCTTTCAGATGTCCTACATTTAAGAGCTCTGGCTATTACTCAAGCAAGGCATTTTATAATATCCTTCTGGGAAGAAATAACCTCAAAGCATCTGGATATAAATACCTATATTATTCAGGTGACTGAATATAAAAGTTTGAGTTCTAACAGGAATGGTAAGGCTAATGACTGAGTTACGTCGCTGTTGAGCTGATGTAGAAACAAGAGGCACATGAGAGGGATTGCCAAGAAAAGGGAATTATTTATTCAAATGCAGCTTTTATATACAAACTGAACGCTTACTGGGATTGGCCACAGCCCTCCGCCCCCAGGGCTGGCCACAGGCATTCACCGCCTGTTCCCAAAGAACTCTGAACACCTTATCTTATTTACCATAAACAGACAAATTTTCTCATGAGAGAGAAGTTTCTGTGCCATCACAGAGTTACATCCTCTCTAAGTGCCAATGATGTAGTTCTATAGTGGGGATTATTTCTGCATCAACTGAATATTGGCCCATGTTGTGTAATGCTACTCTGATATAAGATAACTCTGGTTTAACATCAGCGAAAAACGTTAGAAATAATGCTCTTTCACAATGTTTGTTGCTAAACAAATAAAATGTCTAAAAATTCATATCAAAAGTGTTCTTTGTGAAACCTGTGGAAATTTCATTAACTGTAACCTCTCTCAGGCAACCTGTGTAAGACTAACAATACCAGGTGACATGAGCTGTTTACTTAAACGCAAAATATAGAACTTTATGACTTTATTTTTTAATGCCAAAATGATAATTTACTGTGCTCAAGAGAGAAATGCCTAATAAGGTCCTGATAATTCTCAACTGTTTACTGTCAGCTCAGAAAGCACGTGAATACAGTATTCATGGAAGTTCTTCAGCAGTTGGAGGCTGATCCCTCAGAGCAGCTGTATAAATTTAAACTCAAGCTTGCCAGCTGAAACTCCTGGACTGATCCAAAATGCTTTGATGTAAAAGAGAATCAGTGCCTGGAGATGCACTTAGAAACAGATTGCAGAAAAACATGGGTTACAGGGTGCATGGGCAATGACCCCTATTTGGTAGAGATTGTTAGATAAAGCTGTCTTGAGACTGCCACAAATGATAAGGGTGTTCCCTGTGAATTAGGATAGATATTTAATTTGAATAGGAGATGGCTTCACCAAGTATCTCTAGCAAAAATACCTTTGCAGAGTAATCATTGCTCTTATTCTAATAAGTTTGCTTCTTATCAAGTCATCTTGAAGATCAAAGGCAAGCCCTTTGTGAAACAAAGTGATGAGCATGAATATAGGAACAAATACAAAGATTTAAGTAGACCAGTATTCTGGCATAGGTAAAGCTTTGAGAGAGAATAATGGAACAGACCAAGCAGAAAGTAAAATTTTCCTGCTATTGTTTCTGACTCTTGTCAAACCAGAACTCAAAGACTTTGTGAGTGGGAAACTTTTTTTTTTTTTAAAATGTGTATTATAGAATAGCCTTGGATGATTTTTTTCTTCCATAAGATTTTTCTAATTACTTCTTAACCCACCTAAGCTTTTGACATCTCCAACATCCTGTAACTATGAGTTCTACAGTTTAATTATGTGCTTTGTGAAAAGTGTTTCCTTTTGCTTGCTTTAAGCCTGACACTTGATAACTAAGTCACCTAAATTCCTTCATGATAGGAACCAGGGAACAGTTCTCTTTATACTTTATTCCAGTCAATATTTTATAAGTATCCATCATATTAATCTCATGGGTGTTCATTTTCTACCTAGTGTTTTTCATCTCTCCACTTTAAATAACAACTTTTTAACCTCCTAGGTACACTTTTTTCCACCTTATTTAGTTCTCCAGAGTCCATTTTCACAGAGATGTGGGGAAGTAGGACTATATTCAATATTCAACAACATTTATTTTGGATTGTGTATCCAACTATGTCTACCGTTCTGCTGCTTTCATGATCTCTCATGAGTATTGAGCTGAAGCTTGTATAGATATGTTAAAGACTCCCAAAACTCTGTTTTGAGTGAACTTGGCTTATTTAGACACATCATAGTAAGAGTTCATTTGTATTAGTGGATGTTGATATTCCTTGGATATTTTCCAAGTCCAAACGCTTCTTATGATAACCTTCTGTAGCTTGCTGCAGCTGGCTTTTGTTTTGATAATGCTAAATAATTTACAATTGTCAGCAAAATTGGTCATCTTTTCATCAGTATCCCCAGAGCCTGCTATAAACTCTGAATAAAACAGATATCCATATGCTTTTTGGTGTTCCCTAAAAAACTCCCTTCATAGAAGAATATTTTTTAAACTTGGTATTCTTTATGTCCTTATGTCCTTTAAGAAAGCAAATATCTTACAAAATATCTTTTCTATTATTCCAAATACCTTACTGCCTGTAAGAACCCTTGTTGAGGAACTTTGTTAAAACCTTTTTGAAAATTCAAATAAATTATATCAGACACATCTCCCACGCTATTAAGCTCTTCAAGTTTTCAAAGAGCTCCAGTAAGTTTGTGAGGCACAATAATACACTACAAAACCTGAGTTAATTTTTCTCATTATATCACATTTATTTGTTGGTCTAACATTTTTTTACATTTAATTTCCTTTTTTTTTTTTTTTAAGAGGTCAGATTAACTCATGCATATTTTCTTCTACTCCAACTTGAAACCAATCAGAACTGGCTTGCTTTTTTAACCATTAATTTTCACAGCACTGAGACCACTTTGAGTAGTATTAACCATCTGACAATTTCATATTGGATTTTTTTAACTCAGGTGAATATCATGTTGTTGTGGTGATTTGTTACTATTAATTTTATTGATTTGTTCTAAGAATTTTTTCACTAAAATTTCAATTGCAAATAATTCCTAGAATTCTCCCTCTGCAAAAAAGTTTCCCCTATGACAACCAGTCTAACCTCATCTATAAAGAACATCAATACAAAGAATTAATTTAACCATTCAGCTTTGGCCTTATCTTCTTTTACAACTCCTCGATCACCTGTTGGTCCTATAGAATCTTTGTCAGCCTGCCTGCTTCTCATGCTGAAAAGATTTTATTAATAGTTTTTATATATTCATAAAGAATTTCTTAAATTTTTTTGATGTTTTTATGATTTTATATTTCACTTTCTGGACTTACATTCTTTTCTACTCTCCACACTTTCACAAAAATTTAAATCTCTGGAGTCTTCTTTTCTACTAACAACAATTTCATAGAATGACTTTTAAAACCTATTCCACAACTGCTGCTTTTTCGGTTTGCCTTTTTTTTTTTCCTTGGTCTTCTGTTGTTTGTATGAACATGTTACTTGTATAATTTCACTTTCTTATGACAAAAAGGCATTCCTGTCTGTCATAATGAATCTTATTACAAATACACCCATGGTGTATATATAGTTGTACCAGCAGCCCTTAACATCAATACCAGTGTGTTTGAATTTCAGTTTTATTTTGGTTCTGTTGGAACTACACAGTGTTATTTCTGCATTTTCTCCAAATCTTTAGAGGCATAAAATTAAGAACTGAGGTATGATGCCAGAACTCTTGATATAGAGATACAATCCAATTTTATTATAATTGTCACAATCTTACCTAAAGCTAGATTTATTTTTATAGGAAATATGCTCCTTATATTTAACCGGGTGCCAAGTGAATGTTTTTCATTTTAGGGTGCCCTTTTAGTCCAATGAAGTAAAATCAAGCATATGATTTAAATGGCTCGGAGGCCTATTCCTGTCCTGTACTCTTTCTTTTTCCTTGTCCTATAGGCCACCTATAGGCAAGATTAGCACTAACATAAAGAAGTCAACACAGCACACAGAGGAACTAAATATTCTCATGTAATATGGCAAACCTCAGTGTATTCCAGTATACCTAGGACCTCAAGGAGCAAACCATGTGTTTTATGTTGAGTAATTATGTGTTTGAGAAATCTTTTTCCCAATTTTGACGAAGATAGAATTGATTTTTATTTTTATTTTTTCTCCACAGTTATTTGCTTAATTTGATAGGAATCATACAGATACTGTACGTGACGAACTATCTTTCTTATGCTGATTTAGTTTCTCTCCTGGAGAAAAATATTTTAAAGAATTCAGGATTTTGACAGAAAGTTTTCTGCTTGTTATTCTATTAGGTTGTATTAATGAAATCTCTGGTAACATGGAATAGAGAGGACTTTGCCACTGTGGTAGTGATGAATATCTTCAAATGTTCTGCTTAATTTCCTATTCATTATTTAAACGAAATCATGTTTACATAAATGGAGGTGTTTTTCCTCTGATGCTCAAACTGTTTCCCAATACCACCACAGCCATCTCACCCACCCACAGATAATCATTCTCCAACAGCCATTGCCAACTGCAGATACTTTCCCAATTGCATTGTTGGAGACTTCCCACAGACCAAGTCTGGCACAGCCGGATAGTCTCCCACATCTTGGAGATGAAGAAAACCCCACTTTTCAGTATTGAAATTGCCATTCAATTTCACAAGAATCTGTGATGATCTAAGTGTCCAGCATTGCCCAGGGGGATGCAGGTGCTGCACCAAGATGCCTGCAAACTTTGCTACTACTATGAACTAGGACAATTATTCATGTTGCATTTTAGTAGCATAACTCAGAAAAATAGCAGAATTTGTTGGATAAAACATAGTTCACTGGAATTTAAATGGGCAGCTATTTTCAATCTGCAGAACTAAATCAAATTTGAGAGATTGAGAATTTATCTGTGCACCCAAACCTAGGACGTGAACATACAGCTTGATACTTAAGCTCCAGAGTTCTGTCTACTTACTGCAAAACTCTCTTCCATCTTTACTAGTCCCCTGCTTTCCTACATAAAATGTACTGAAAGCCGGGGTGGCTTTGAAGAACAATAGGTTGAATTGTTTGCAGATGGAAGGCACAGGGCAATTAAAAAAGGGAGGTGTCAGTGCCATTTGTTCTCAGGGTGCCCGCCCAAGGCCAGGGTAAACAGGGCTATTACTACAGGCTGAAGGAGGATTTGTCTATTTTCAGGGTGTCTATTGTGGTAGCTGCACAGTGCAAAATATTATTTGCTTTGTATATCCAAATTATTGAAAGTTACTTGTTGGGACGTGTTCCTTCCTTTTCTCGTTCTTGTTATCTGCATTTGTCCATGGAATTTCAGTTTCCTACCTGCCTATTCTTATATTTA
>VZTJ01002253.1:2117311-2153165 GCA_013397795.1 Orthonyx spaldingii | reverse complement strand
ACAGCACTTGCTTCTCTGGCAGCAACAGGACAGGAAAAGAGGGTTTTTTCTCAGGTGTATCACTCTTAAATATGTTTTTTTCCCTGGAGGCGGAACAACTTTTAATTGGATTATACACCCATCAATACTCAAAACTAGCTGGTCACTGGCTCTGTTTCCCAGGAAGCAAGGTGCACTACTTCCTGCACCATAGGTCACTTGAAAGACTGACCCTTCCTGGGTAAACCCACGACACAATTTCACAGGAATCTGTGATGATTTAAGTGTCCAGCATTGCCCAGGGGGATGCAGGTGCTGCACCAAGATGCCTGCAAACTTTGCTATTACTATGAACTAGGACAATTATTCATGTTGCATTTTAGTAGCATAACTCAGAAAAATAGCAGAATTTGTTGGATAAAACATAGTTCACTGGAATTTAAATGGGCAGCTATTTTCAATCTGCAGAACTAAATCAAATTTGAGAGATTGAGAATTTATCTGTGCACCCAAACCTAGGACGTGAACATACAGCTTGATACTTAAGCTCCAGAGTTCTGTCTACTTACTGCAAAACTCTCTTCCATCTTTACTAGTCCCCTGCTTTCCTACATAAAATGTACTGAAAGCCGGGGTGGCTTTGAAGAACAATAGGTTGAATTGTTTGCAGATGGAAGGCACAGGGCAATTAAAAAAGGGAGGTGTCAGTGCCATTTGTTCTCAGGGTGCCCGCCCAAGGCCAGGGTAAACAGGGCTATTACTACAGGCTGAAGGAGGATTTGTCTATTTTCAGGGTGTCTATTGTGGTAGCTGCACAGTGCAAAATATTATTTGCTTTGTATATCCAAATTATTGAAAGTTACTTGTTGGGACGTGTTCCTTCCTTTTCTCGTTCTTGTTATCTGCATTTGTCCATGGAATTTCAGTTTCCTACCTGCCTATTCTTATATTTACTATCAGCATCTGAGTTTTTGGCAGGAAAATACCTTCTATTCAGATAAGGGAATACCAATTTTTTTATTAGTTTAAATGAGTAGAATTTTCACGGGTAGAAGTGTGGGGGGGAGGGGCATGCTTTATTCTAGCTCTCTTTCCATCCACTCTAAAAAATAAGAGGACATTTTTAGTTGTCTTACCTAAATATCTTGGGGAATTTGAAAAGAAAATGGATTTTGAGCTTGAGGTCAGGTGATAATGAAACTAAAACCTTAATATTGATGAACCACTGTGGACATATTTCAGGTCCCTCCCACATTATTTCCAATCTTCTTAACCTACCTGGGTTACTTCAGTCTTGAAGAGAAAGATATATAGTGGTGCTTAAATCAAACAGTCAATGCAACAACATTATTATTTAAGTTAACCATAAATTTCTAAAAAATATTTAACGCATCTGTATCTGTCATTGTATTTTCATAACTATATCATTACAGTTATAGGCCCTAGAGACATTTAGTTCAATTAGAAGAAGAAGAAGAAGAAAGTGAGAAGTTTGTGGATAACCAGAAATAAAGTATATTCTATATGTATGAACAGTAAACATTCCTAACTATGGCACACAGGAGTTAGCTTGTTGGCGTATCTGTAATGGGGCTCTATGCAAGGTGTTTGATCCAAACTGTTGTCTGAATTGAAGTGTGACCCAAACTTATTTTTCTAGGCCTTAAAGCCCTAGCTTTAAAAGCTGAGTTCTGTGGGTCTCTATTTTCTAGTTTTCACAAATTATCAACCCTCCTACAACTGCTCCTTATCAGGAAGACTTTTCTCCCGTATGCAAGAAGATGCAGTGAGGATTTATCGGAAAACCTGAACTGGCTAAGGAAGCAGATCGTTGTTTTAAAATTTGGTAGTTTTCTTGGACTTTTCATCAAAGTTTTGATGAAAATCTTCGGTGCCATTACAATACTTTATAAAATTTGTTTTGTCCTTATGCCCTTTTGGATTGACCTTTCCTCCAGACTGACAAGAAATGATCACGTTCCAATGTCTCCTTCAGACATTGTTTCTTGTGTTGTTTCATTGGAAGGTTGGAAAAACCTTAAGCATTTCCCCTTCACTTTTCTCATTAACAAGCATTCATCTGTTGTGAGTAATCACTAGAAGAGATTTTGGGGTAGGCATTATGGTAGTGGATATGTTTGAAATATCAGAGCAGAGGTTTATAACTAGCCTTGAAAGTTTGTCTTTTTATTTATAGTTTCATCAGTCAGTGAAATAATGAGGAAATCCTCTTTGGAAAAATTTATATCTAATTTATTGTCTTATAAGGCCTAACAATGCCTTCTTTTGATATTCATTTCAGTACAATTTTCAGGTTCTCATAACACTGCAAACTGTATACAAGTTATTGAATTGTCGTGACCAAGAACCAACAACAATACATACGCATATTTTCTTTCAGTCTTATTTGGAGATCATGAACATAGGCTTGGAGGTGACTTGCAGTTTGTGGGGTGACAAATGAAAAGAGCTGAGTGTGAACACTTTGCAGAATAAGCTGACAAACAGGAGAAAAGGCTGTTTAAGATCTGTATAGAAGGTCTTGAGGGAAATGAATTGATCCTTCAAATTTTATGTATCTTTTAGACACAGGGGAAAAACAGAAGAGCACAAAGGAGGAACTCTATAGATAATTCTGAGCTTTGCAATGACCAGGCATGTTGGAAGGTCTGGGCCAGTGCATTAACCAATAATTCTTCAGAGTGTTGTTTTTCGGTCAGAAATGGAAGTCATCAATAATCAGTTGTAAAATAATACAACTATTTTATATCAGTCTTTTACTTAATGAATTGAGAATAAGATCAAATAGATTCTTGCAAAGATTGATACCTTAGATATTTTATTTACACAAAACATTTTTTAAATACAGCAGATGTTTATTGCTACTGAAACCTTAGGAATATATAAACTCCCGTAAATGGTATTTTTCCAACTATAATATTTTTTAGTTCATATTTTCAGTAAATCATATGATAGGAGCGCTGATTCAATACTATAGAATGTGCTTGTAGTTTTGCCAAAAGTACCACAAGTAATTTTTCTTTAGAACACTGAATATTTATTGTGTGTTGGAAACATAATCTTTCCTCTTCTTTCATGTACAGTTAAAGTAATAAGTCACTATAGAAGACAAACTAATTTTAAACTTTGGAGACCCCCATCCACTTTCCAAATACAGTTATGCTAAAATTTTTGGTTTTGATATCTGATTATGCAGTAGCATCTCGCAGACATGATTTTTGTGTTTATAGTGTGTATAACTAACTGTCAATGCTCAATAGGTCTTTAATGGTAACTCTTCTTTTTCAGGGTTTTCTGTTTTAAACTTTTAATGTCTATAAACTGATTATATCTGAGTATTTGTTTCATTTTGGTGGTGCTGGTGGATTTACTATCTCTGAGAAGCAAATGTAACATAAAGATATTATATACTAGCATAATACATTTACTATTATTACTGTCTATTGATATTTTCCATGATTGTTGGATTAAATTTGAAAAGTAAAGTTCTTTGAAAACAGGACAAGACCTAAACAGCTGTGACTGTGTTAAGTGTTTCTAAAAATGATCACAGTGCACAGTCCACTTTTATCTCTTTTGTGTTTAAAATTGTGTTAGGCTTATAAAACCCAGCATGTCAAATTTGTCATGAAATAATTTGGAACTTAAGGAGCTGTGTGTCTCAGGGTTTTGTGTTATAGAAATAAGAATTTTATTAACATTGGAAAATGGCCACACTGTTTCAGAAAGCTGTATTATCTTTTTCAATTTGAAATTACTTAAAATATTTTGCTAACATTCCACTTCAAATTGTTCAGAATGGCATGGAACCATCGCAAGTGTGGGCACAAGCAGAAGAGTATCTGGCTCCAAAGATTATGGTGTTGTATGTCCGTGCATTTCCTTGGTGCTCTGAGACTTGTGCAAATGTTGATTAGAGTGAAGATAATATTGCAAAGAGGTGAGGTTCACTTAATGTTTTTCAGGTTTTTTTAATGTATAAATGCTTATACATTATTAAAAGTGGTGGATGCACCTTGTGGCATTTTATCTATCCATGTGTCACATAAGATACTAGGAGCTCCAGAGTGCTAAAAATTAATTTAACTGAGTAACTTTCATTATAATTGCTACAGGCATGTTTACAACAGGCAGCATACAAAGCTTAAATTAATATCTGCTGTAAACTGATACAAAAAAAGATAAGAAATGCATCATATTTTCATGGAAATGAACAATACCATGACACTTCCGAGTCCATGGCAATGAAGAAGTCAAAACATACTTCTCTTACGTACATTTATTTGAGAAATTTTAGTAAATACCAATGGAATTCCTGATCTGGAAGAGTCTTTTTATGCAGTCTTTCATGTTTCTAAGCACACATTCAAATATTTTTCTGACTTACCACTATTGAGAGGTTTTATTTAGGAGGATGTCTGTTGCTTTGTGCAAAAACATGTATGTGTAATGCTAATTGCATGGTTTCCTGTTTAGGAGTCTGCTCAGCTGTGCTCCTCTTCTGGCTCTCCTGCTCAGGTCTCATTCTAAACCAGGACAGTGATATGGCTGCATGTGCACCTTAGCTGGAAGTTTAGTAACAATCTTGGATCCTGTAGGATTGGCATGCTTTAATTTGCTACATTTCTGATCAATTTGATATAAAAATATATTATAAAAAGCAGCTGTAAAATACATTTTTATTTAAGTATGGCTCAGAATTGCTTCAGGTTAAAGTGGTTTAATGTTCCACAAAGATACAGGCAAATAATGCTGACAGAGTTTGCAAAAATCAATTTGGTTTTTGCTAAACCTAAATGGAACCTTCTCCTGGGCTTGGAATTAAATACAACTCAAGTGTAGTTTGCTCTCATCCACAATGGCTAGTTAAACATTCTAATACTCATTTTCTCCTGAAGACACCTCTTGTAACATGTTTTAATATATGTATATTTGGCCTGCAGTATCGGTCAGAAAGCAACTGCTGTTGGCAGCTATTTCATTTCTAATGTGCAATAACCCAGCAGAAGCAATTCAGTGAATCACAGAAGTAGCTTCAGGGAACCCATAGGCCATAGAACTAATTTCAGCCTGCGAGTAAATAAAAGATGTGAAAGTACAGTTCCTACTTTCTCAGTGGAATCAGAATGACAAGGTCAATAGACAGAGACAAGTGAACTGTACACATTTAAAATATTGGTACTTGTACGTCACATAGTGTATAAATATATAAATCCTTCCCACCTTGTCAGTATAACGAGAATTATCTTATTTACAAAACAGAGATACAATACTTCAGGGAAAACCAATATTATTTGCTTTTTAAAAAATATGCAAATAGCTTTCATGATTCAAATTAACTAAGTTTGAAATATATTCTGGTAAAGCCCATAGAGATCGCTTTTTCTTTTCTGATTCAGTCTGAGAAAAATATCAGGATTTCTGGTAAAGCTGCCAGTGTGAAAGTAAGAAATAAAACGTTCTACCATTTTTCCCATTTTTGCTATGTTTCAGTGGTAGTTGATATACAAAAATAGTTGACAAGTTTAAGAACAAATGGAAAAAACCCCCAAGAAATGAAATTAAAAACTTGGTTTTGTGGAGTTCTGATACTGGTGGCTGTCTGAGTGATGAGAGTTAGCTGGCACATGTAGTGGTGTTTTTTTTTGGTGGCCATTTTCCAGGTATATGTAATTAGAATATTTTTCATTTTTGCTAACCTAAGAATTTTAATATTTCTAGGATGTAGTTTGTAACAGTGCATCTAATAAAACACAGCTGGAGCCACAAGGTTTGCCGTAGGACTGGATTTTGTATTGGTTTATCAGTTTGTTCCATTCCTACATCAATTCTATTCACAAGTGAGTCTATTCACCTTGGTGAGAGAACAGTTCTTTCGTCTTCTTCAGTGCTCCCAAACAAAGAGAAAACCTTTCTGTGCAGCAAAAAGAACACACAAAAGACATCCAGAAAAATTATCTCATACAACCACCTGAAAATTTAGTGGTAGTGATTTCTGTTAGTAATTTATCTAGGAAATGAGCAGAAACAACCTACTGCCTCCTTCCTTGCCTATCTTGCTATCTGTGTAGACACTGAAACCTGTGCAAAGTCAAACAACAATGAAATCAAGAAATTAGATTGCAATAAATTACAGCCTTTACACTTGACCTATATTGCCTTAGTGTTTGATAAAGTCATTTAATTGCATTCCTCTGATGAAATCTTGTGTCAGGACAACTGATTAGCACTGACCATTTTGGAAATCAATCTTTAGACCTTATGAGACACCTTTTGATGGAACCGAAATTAAAATCTATGCCATTACAGTACCTATCACATAAAGAACACCTTTCACTATCCAGACTTTTACATATGTTACACACTTTGTCTTATCATCGACTTAGTTAATATTTTCCTCCTGCTTCACTGGATAAAGACTCTCTGCAGCTTAGTAAGAGAGGAGTTGTTGTCTGTATATTGTCTGTCTGATGTGCTGCAGAAATGGTTAGATTTGCCATGACTGAGGAAAAATCCTCTGGACCAGAAGGGAAACCTTCACACTTGAAGAAAATGAATATGCTATTGTGAAAAAAATTAATTCTAACTATCTCTGATTTTTTCAGTGGCAAGTGAGCCAATTAATCCATATGAATTTTATTTTTCTAGAACACATAATATTTGTTTTGAAATATTTAATCTTGTATCTTAACTATAGCTAAATCCAGGCAACTACTACCTTAAAAATATATAATACTATCTTAGGTTCAGTACTGTGAGAAAAACAGATATAAGAAATATACTAGAATAGGCATTTGGTGTAATGGATGCTTTTACCTTACATTTTCTCATTCCCCTATTTGTTAATTGGACAGTATAATCCTCTTTTCTCACAGGACTCTGCAACAATACATTAATTAAGGTTTGGAAAGTATTCAGATTCTAGAGTACTGAGACCCTGACTGAAGAGCCCCTGAGAAAATAGTGATTGGGTCCACAAGGAGGTTTTGAATACTGTGCAATAAATAGGGCCCATAGATACATATTCAAAAGCACAGAGAAAGTATCGAAAAACTACATGTCAAGTAACCATTGTCTCCCTTTCCTTCTGAGCAAAATTACAGTATGTGATTTCAATCCATATAAAACACAGTGGATTTGTAACTTCCAAACTGGGATCTGTATGGATGAGTTTATGTGACAATGTAAACTTACTACAGTTGGATTACCAGTTTAAAGAATTTTTTGAAAAGAAGCAAAGAAGCTGAAACTTTAGCTGAACTTTTAGAGCTAGAAAGACATAAACCAACTGAAATAGCTTCAATATCAAACTGTGAATAAAAAAACCCCACAAAACAAACAAACCCAGACTACTCTGAATTTATCTTCCTAGATTTCTATGGTGATGATTACCTTTTGCTTTTTTTTTGTTTGGTTTGGTTTTCTTTTGATTTTTTTTGGTATTGTTTTCTTTTTTATCTGTGTGGAAGGCCACCAGAAATAAAAAAGGAAATGGATTCTTTCAGCTACCCACAAATAAAACTGTTAGACAGTTACTTAAGTTTAAACGTGAGTGATTTTGAAGGCTTTACCAGAACCACATGCATGTTTAAGGTTAAAGATATTTTTTTGTGGTTTAGTATTGCCTTGTAGATGACATTCAGGAAAACCCATATGCTCAGACAAAGAATGATTTAAGCTAATAAGATATTCCACAAAATGGTGTGAGTTTCCTTTTATGGCTTTTATGGAGGAAAAGACCCTATTACAGTGTTTGTAAGAGCTGCACTGCACAGGTGGACTAAAGAAATTCCCAAACAGAAATAGTTTCCTCATGCAGTGCCATAAACTTCCTCTCAGTTTCCATTGCAGCCCAGGGAACAGTCACTTGAATTTCATACAGAATTAGGATTGCTTTACATCTGTGCATAAAGATGTAAAACAATAGACAACAATATACAAGACATTGGAGTAATTAATTTATTCACTAAGTTCAATATGTGATCTACAAGTAATCAGGTATACATTGTGAGCTGATATCGCTATTTTTCAGTGTATTAACTATGTTATTTTTTAAAAATGCTGGACTTGATTATTTTTTCATTGGTTTTGATTGAAAAGATTCCAAATATTAAGATTACAAAGCGTCAAATAGGATATGTCAAATGCAGCTATGGTGTATGTTGTTCAACTCTATCTAATTCAATCCTTGATTGACTGCTATGGGGAGTGATAGGAGCTCTATTATTATTGACCATTTACAATTATTTGAGAAATGATAGGATATGGGTTTTGTGAGGAAGCCAATTATCTAATAGTAGTCATTTGAGTAATTCAGTAAACCTAACTTTTTAGTTTGAATAAGTCACACATGAAATCAAGGCTTGTAAGATGATTACGAGCCTTATTTTTTTTTTTTTTGCCTACAGTATATACAAGACAGAAAAGACACACAGCATTGTTATAATTGAAAGAGAAAATGAATAGCGCTTTGTTCAACTGTTCTTGAACTCTTAAGAGGGAATGGTGTCAATATCTTTACTGGAACTACAGGATGGATTTTCAGTGCAGCATAGTTAAAAGTGGAAGCATATATACATTTTAGATAGAGATATATCCAAAGTCCTGTAGAGCTTCCCCAAGCTGATGGGATCAAAAAAAGGAGGGGTTGTCTTCTGCCGTTAAGCATAAATGGAGTGAAGATGTCAACTCAAATTCTGCCTTTGCTATGACTCTAGATACATAACAACAGCACTGTGGCTAGGTTTTCATTCTCTGTTTTTATAAAAGTGTCAACTTTTGTTTCAAATTCACCAGTTCTTATTTTTGCTTTCCCATTCACCCATGATAGTTCACCAGTCAGTTTCAGAAAAAAACAGTTTTAAGAATTCATGCCTTGGTAATACGAACACCTGAGCTCCCTTGTGTGTTTCAGTGCAGGAGCTAACGAGTGAAGACGGGTGATTTGTAGTGTAGATAATACACAGTTGGGTACCCCAGACTTGTGTCTATTCCTTTGTCAATGATGTTAACAAAAAGCAGTCATGCTGAGTAGTCAACCGGTGAGATAAAATTTTTATTGAATGGAGAGGTTTATTTGAAATAAATTCCTAGTTTTGCTCTTCTAATGTATTAGCAAAATGAACAAATAAATAAAAACCATAGATACAGTGCACATTTTCTATGAAATTTAAAGATTAATTGTTTTTAATTGAAAGTGGAATGTCTATTTTTTCTTTCATTATGTTAAATTTCTCTGTAAATGTCTGTGAACCTGAACTGATCATGGCTTTATTTGTCTTTTTAATGTAAGGGAGATTTAGACCCTAAATTGTGAGATTAGTGCCTTTATATGGGGTGAATGCAAAAATTTCTTTTTGTCATATCTGGAGAGTTTTTTGACAGGTCATATTTTGATGTGAGGATTGTTTCTCAGTTATAGCTCAAGGAAAACATTAATATGTTTGACTTGTAAATCAGAAATATAAGGTATTAAAGATGTTAAAGACATAATTTCAAATTACTTCTACTCCATCTGTCCTCCTTTTCAAAGTTTAAGAAATTATGTATAATACAAAGGCAATATTCCATCAATAGCCACAGAGGAGAGAACAAAGGAAAATTAAGGAACGGCTGTAAACATACTACTGTAAGAAGAGCAAAAGCCCATGAATGACACGTACAATGAAACATGGTGTATTATACATGTGTAGTCCAGAAGCAGTGATGCTCAAAGATCAATTCAAAAGACAAAAAACTCATCCCTGTTCCAAATCTTGATATTCAGAGGAGAAATTTATAAAACATGCTTTCAGATTGAATACTTTGTTGGCATTTTTTCCATCCCTTTATCATTCAGGCAGCATTTGTTTCCTTGTGTTTCCAATAAAATGAAAGACCATGGAAACATCACTGTGTCAGACTAAAAATTGTTGAATAAAAGAGTGTGTGCCTTTCATAAGATGAGAACCAGGAGTGAATTGGCTAACAGCAGGTAAGACTTAAACAACCATGAACTAATCTCCTAAGATTTTGCTTATCTTTAATATTTGGGATAATATTTTTCTTGTAGTTTTCAATAGAAGATTTGCTTAACAGAGAACACGATGCATTACTTATACTGCATTTCCAGTCACACACTAATTATAATCACCATGTGATTAGAGTGCATGGCTTGTTAGGCTCTTGTGAGGATAGAGGAAAGAAAACAAACTGTAATAACAACAATTTAGAAGTCTGATAGGACTAGCTCTCTAGGTAGGAATAATTTTCTGCTCAATACACGGTTGGGACCCATATGCAAAGGAGGGATAGTGGAAAAAAAAAAGAAATCTGACAATTCCAGAGAAAATTTTAGTACATCTGTCACCACTACTTCATTTGTGCTGCTTCTTTGTGGTTCAGGAAAAGCGCACTTTAGGAAGCTCCTGGAACGGAAAGACTTTATTACAAATATTCTGAAAGCCAGACACATCATTGCTTTGAAGGGCTAACCACCTTTAGGAGTAGTTACAAAACAACAGTAGATCACTTAGGAAAACATTTGCAGTATTTACATATGCCTATAATAGATGAATGCATTGTCCATGAATGGAGATGGCTATATATGGTTATGCTAGTGAATTCCTAATGACAAATTGTTTAAACCACATTAAAAATGGCTTCAGACTGAAGATGGGTGATGCAAGACAAAGGACAATGAAAATGTAATGGAATAACTTGAATAGAAATATAGTAATTCTACTAGGGAGTAGCTACTGGTAGCACTAGAATATTTTATTTAAGGAAACTCACATTTTACATATTGTACAAAATCCCTGTGCCTTCAGACTTGCATATTGTGTATGGAGTCCCATAGGATATACACAAATACCCGTCTATGAAATCTGTTCCCTAATGTGGAAAATGTTGAAAACTAGTTCCTGTACTCTACTGACAGCCCCCAGATATTTTAAAGCTGTACCTTTAGGGAGGGGGACTAGCCACAGATTCTGATTCACATTGAATCTGAAAGACAGAATTCCTGACAGCACCCCTAGCACCACGTTGGGCAATGGAATCTTCAGCTCAGCTGTGACTTGGAGGGAAGCACATCAATTACTGAGTCGCCAGCACCACCTCCTGTACTGTCTGCTTTTGCTTTGAAGAGGTCTCCTCTCCAACTCCTGGTATTGCTCACCTTATGAAATCTGACAGGATCACAGCCTAAGATAGTGCAGCTACAGGCCTGTTTTGCATTACTAGAGTGGTGCAGTGGACATAAAGTTTCCAGCCTCAGTGGGGGATTTTCAAATGTAATTTGAACTCAACTCATGGAAAATCAAGAAGACTGATCAGTGTCAATTGCATAATTCAACTTACATAATACCAGTAAGTGCTATTTCTGTGAGTAGGTGTGGTCTTAAAATACCATCAGAGAGTTTTCTTTCAAAAAACTTCACTCACATCAATGTTACTCCATTAGGGCAAATAGGCAAATCTCTCAAACTACTGTCCAATTATGACTTTGCTGGATTAATTCCATTCCTTGCTCTTCTTTTGAATGAAATTTCTCTTGAGATAGCATCTAATCTCAAAGTTGAATGTCTAAGACAATAAAACTTCCTAAATTCCTCTTCTTCTGTGTTGTAGCATTGCTATGCAAAGAATTTTCAGTGTTCATGTCTCATCAGAAAGTACAGTCCTTTAAACAACATTTTGTTGTCTAGAAAAATGTAATGCATATGGATTATTGTAGGCTGTTTGATCCAAGAAAAGGTCAAGAAGAAAGATTTTAAAATATTAAATCCCTCTCGCACTATTGGCTCAGTATCACTGTACATATTTCAAGGGCCAGTATGGCACACTGCAGTCAATTGCAATACCTCTTTTGGAGTGCTAAGCTTTGATTTTGAAAGATGCAAAGCCTAAAAGATTAAATTAATAAGATATATTAATATTTCTCCTTTGCTAGTTAGTGAACTCACAGAGCTGTACATCTGCTGGTCATGGCAGTACAGAGAATTTCATCAGAAGCCTGTGAAATACACAGAATTAGAAGGTCAAACAGTACATTTGTGACACAGCTGAATGTTTAAGATGTATAATGCACATATGATAGGTGTACATTTGCAAAAAGGATATGTGAGTACATGTTTAAAACAGAATAAAATGTAACTTTGAACACTTTGCTCTCAGTATCTGTAGTTCCACTGTGTTCTCATTGATGCTGGAGATGCTCTGTTGCTCAATCAAGCCAGAGGTTGCGAGGCATGCCTTCAGTTTGAATTTCTAGGAGTAGCACTTCAGTGTGACAAGTCTACTGCACAGAATCATATTTTTACCAATTTTCTGAACACTGCTAGGTGGGTTTACATTAAAAATGTCTTATTCAGTACAAGTACTGACAAGTGACAGCTCTAGGTCAATACTGAGGGAAGGGGGAATGTTACCTTCCTTAGCTGTTGTACTATTGAAGTAAATAGCAGGCAGAGCACATCTAAAAATGGTCCTTTTGTATTGCATTTCTTTTTCTATAATATAGGGAATTATGGAAGAACTGCCATGCAATTTCACCTTTGATATAATTTTAGGTTCTTTATTCTCCAGCCTGCATTTAGCAAAAATTTTTTGTGCTCTGTTTGACATTGTGTTTGCCAACTTCACTTGTCAGATCTAGATACCTGTCTATTTACTGCAAACGTTCACTAATACAAACCATGCCTTTCTACGTGCTGTCACAGATCCTTCAGGGAGAAAAAAAGGCAATGAGAGACATTATCACCACACTTTATACTGAATTCCATCTTTATTTTGCCATTCTAGACATTCACAGATTTTTGCAAAGAAATAGGATTAAAGTGTATTTTCATTTTCTAGACCTCTTGTCAATAAGGTTACCATTTCACCAGTAGCACAGCAGAATTCCCAAACCAGACACTGTGCAGTGACTGGTTTCTTTTCTGCGTTCTAGTTAGATCCTATTTGGAAGGCTTTTTTTAGTTTTTCTTTTTTTTATTTTTCCGGGTATCCAAGTTCTCTGTAGGTGTATAGCACACTAAAAACATGGGCTGTCTCCATATCTTAGCTCCTGAGTACATCTTCCTGTCCATTAGAGAGTGATTATGTGAGTACATCTCTGACCGCCCACTGCTTTGAATTCAAAATGTGCAAATTTTTATAGTCTTAAATATTTGTGAAATATTGATCTCTGTGAAATATCTGTCTGGTATCTGTCTGTGTCAAAAGAATTAGGCAAATTTAATTGTCAGAAAATGTCAGTAACTTTGGTCATTAACACCAACTTAATTTAGCTAACACTGTGCATATTAAATATTCAAAAATTTCCCTCTCTATTTTCAGGAATGAGTCTAGAATGCCATTTTGCCTCCTATCTTGTTACAATAGCTTTATGAAATGCTCGTTTTCTGCTCATTATCCTGGCCTCTCCTTCTCATTGACCTTTCACTGGACTTTTCCACATACTTCTCCAAATGTGGACCACAAAGCTAAGCATAAAGGTAGTCTGGTGTGCTCAATTGAACCAGGGGTAAAACTTCCCCTGATTCTACTTGATGTTCTTCAGGTTATGCTTGCAAGTGTTACATGAGCTTTCTTTGCTGCAGATTGCTCTGACAGTTGCGCTGATGTAATTGTCCACAGTGACCCATATGTCACTGCTTTCTAGGCATCTGACACTGTCCTGCATGACATCCTTGTCTCTGAACTGGGGAGACAAGGATTTGATGGGTAGACCAGTCAGGGGATGTGGAACTGGCTGGATGGAGTTGTGGTTGTCAGCGCAGTGTCCAGGTGGAGACCAGTGACAAGAGCTGTTCCTCGGGGTCGGTACTGGGACTGGCACTGTTTAACATCCTTGTCATTGACAGAGTGGGAAAGGCTGGACAGGGATGTACAAAGGCATATAGTGACAGGACAAGGGGGAGTGGCTTTAAACTGAAAGCGGGTAGGTTTGCATCAGATATTAGGAAGAAATTCTTTACTGTGAGGGTGGTAAGGTGGTGGAACAGGTTGCTCAGAGAAGTTGTGGGTGACACATCCCTGGAGGGGTTCAAGACCAGTTTGAATGTAGCTCTGAGTAACCTGGTCTAGTGGAAGGTGTTTGTGCCTATGGATGGGGGCTGGAACTACATGCTTTTTAAAGTCCCTTACAAACCCAAACCATTCCATAATTCTATAATTTAAACTATTCTTGAGGTATATCTTGCATTTCCAGTGAAAGAATCTTAAACCTGGCTGCTTTTAGATTTCTTTAATGAGGTAATCCAGCTCATTATTTATGAGCCATTGCACAGTCAAAATTCTGCCAAATGTTCAGACTTCTTTTGGCTTCACTTAGTTCAGGCTTGAAACCAATGCACATTTTACACAATGTTCATTAACTAACATTGACGTTTAGACAGAAAGTTTTTAAATAATTCTGTTCAGTTAGCATCTTTTGCTAGTCTTTGGTCAGGGTAAAACAATAATAAAGCCATGTGCATTGCAAATTGTTGTGTCAGTGGAACCTGAATAATTATAATATTGTGTGACACAGTAAAGCTAATAGTTTTTAATGACTATGTTTTTGCAGCAAATACAAAATTTGTGTATGAATAATTAGCTGGAAAATAAAGATGCTGATTTTGGTGGAGTTTCACCAATGTTACAATAAAAAAAGTGAGGAATATTATTAATGTAAAATTAGTGAATAGAAGCAATTCAGTATATCCATTATGTTTAATGTCTACATGTATGATATATGATAAAAAACTTCCCTAATGTGACAACAGAAGTGATTTCAATTATTAATTATTCTACAACTGAACTATATGAATTTTAGATTTGATTGATACACACACAGTATTCTTACCCAAGTGGTCCATTGTTCTTTTAATGCAAGAAACACAGAATCAACATTATGTCTTATTATCTGTACTCTATCATTCACTAGTTAATCTCTGTCAGTGTACTTTAGTCTTGCCATTCTCTCACTTCCAAGTTAGCTTCATCTTCCTTTGTTTAGAATGTTAAAAAATCAAGAATATGTGCACATCTGGGTATGCCATTTAGATGTGTAGGGAATTTTCAGGCAAGTGCCAACTGAATTCTGAGTCTTCCTGACTGGTGGTCACAGAAATAGACGCTTCTGAGGTAATTTTCTTAGACTTAGATAAAGAAAATTGAGTTAAGTTTGAAATTGGCATAGACATTCCACGTGTTAAGACAAAAAGCAATTACAAGGAGCATATACTTTATGCCTGGTGTTAAAGTCTTGTGTAAATTTCATCCTTTTTTTGAGCTTTGTGAGTTTTTTTCTCTGAAATTTTTGCTAAGGGTTTCAAATTAAAGTTAGAATGATTGTTTACTGTTCTAACGTGGATGGGGTGGGGGTACTGGGGTGGGGTGGTTATTGCCCTGCAGTTTTCTACACATTGTCTTGAGATCTTTTTTCTCCCTTTTTGTTTTTCACCTATTTTTATTCTTTGCTACTGCTGCAAGTCTTCAATATGCTCTTTAAATCTCTTTTCCTTCTACAGTGCTCCTTTTGTTATGATATATATAATGGGTCAAAATGATCTTGGGCACAGAGCCACAGTATTAAACTAGGAATTAATATGGACCAGTACTCTTAGACTGAAAAAATGCTTACAGTCATTTGAACACCAAAGATAAGAGAGAGAGAGGCATATTTCTAAATTCTTTGCAAATGAAAGAGACAGGATTGCTGTTTAAGGGAGTTTCAACTGAGCACAGAAACAGACTGAATGCAATCAATCAAAGAAGATTTATTCAAGAGTCATAAATTAGGCTCTACCTTAGATTCCTTCCATCTCCCATTCTTATATATCATCTCTTGTCCTGACATTGAGTCTGAAGTATTTCCTCCAGCCAGTAAAGAAAGATTTTCCAAACTCAAGAGTCCAATTAGGAAAAATGTTCCCCTGCCTTTCAGCATTGCATTATCTGAACCAGTTCCCTCCAGAGCACCATCTACAATGGAGGCATTTATAAACGAAAGTATCTCAGTAGGAAGGGGTACTCAGTTATTGTATGAAAAATTGAAAACTACAGACTGAAAACAGGCACAGCTTGAGTGCTGCAGTATACCTGCTTTGTGTCTGTTTTATGACTGAGGCAGTATTCAGCAATTGTGAGGGAAAAACATGGTAAAGATGGCCTGAAGAGTTTGATAAAAAGTAAGAAAAGTGGTTCCAGACCAGCTGCTATGAGAAGGGTCCACAGTTACAAGTGCTCATTCCAGTTTTCAGTAAGGAATTATTTCAGCAGCTTTTGTTTTAAGAATTCCCTTGGCTTTTGAAACTGCCTCCTTCACTGGCACTTCCAGTTCCTGCAACAGCCCCTGTCCTGTGAATTAACTGACATCTCCTCATCTGTAAGGGAAAGATTTAAAAAATAACAAACTTGAGCCTCTTTCCCTCCATTGTCAAGGTTTTGTCAACAATCACAAGAGGTAGAAACATTCTCAATTGCTAGTTCATCGTGCCCTGATGAATGGGTCTCTTAGCTGTTCTGGCACAAAGGTCTGTGCACCCACAGTCAGCTTGCAGTGAACTGATTTGGCTCTGAAACACTTTTCTCTCTCTCCCTCTCTCTCTTTCACCCCAAGTGTACTTTAAGCCAGAGCACTTGCCCAGATTTGCTCTCAGCAGAGGCATAGAAGTGGTTTTGCTGTAAGAACTGAAAGGCTAATATGGTGCACAGAGAGGAGTGGGTAACATCAGAGGAGCCTCTGTTGAAACAGCCTGAAGAACTGGTGCTTTATTAATGTCAGCAGAGGCTGGAGACACAGACCCCATGTATTTTAATTACATGACATATAATTAAATGTATGTTGGATGTTATTAACATATGCTGGAAAGATATCATTGTATAATTACTCTGTTTTCAGAGACAGGTTTCTATGCTATGGTTTCTCTTGAATGCCTTATATGTCCTTCTTTAAACATGGTATTTCTGTCTAATTATCAATTAAAACAGCTAGGCAAGATCTGACTCTGTTATTTTCTTTCAGTTTGTCTGTGCTATTGGTATTCTCCAGCTTTTCCATCACCGTGAGTTCATTTGTTTTCCTTGTGACAGCTGATGTCAAGTTGATCTGTATTTATCATCTCACCTTCAATATTTGCTGGGATGTGCCACAATTAGAGCAGCTGACATTTTGCTGTAGGCAGAACCAGAATTATATTGTGTGTGTTCTCTGTGGGTTACTCGTCTGGCTACCCTTTACAAATACACAGTTATTTAGATTCATTGCTAGGCAGTTCTGTGTTCTGTGTTTGCACAATATGCCACTCATTTTGGATCCTGGGTTGGGTTCCAGCTCCTCTGTATTGCAAAGAGTTGGTGTTGGTTGGGGCAGTAGGGAGAGAGCAGGGATGAAAATTATAACAGTCAAGATGATGGAAATCTAAGTCAGAAACTTAGCAATGACTAAGGTAATTTCAGACTCACCAAAATGTTGTGATTTTGAATTTTCTTTGAATTAGTGAGAGATTGATAGTTGCAGCAGTGTCTGAAAAATGCATCCCTGAGCTAGGCAGACCTCACAGATTTTAGTAGCTGGCCTACACTGTTGAGGACACAGAGCTGAGGAAGAATGTATGAACAAACTGTGGTTCAGGCAAGAAAAAATGGCTTGGAAAAGGATAAAAGAGATGAAGGTTCAAATCTGGTTTTATTTCACAGAAATCACTTACAAGTGATTTCTATGGCTTCAGGGTAAAAATTCGACTATTTTGAAGACTAATTTAAGTGAAATATTGCTGGTCTGTGATCTGGAGAAGGAGAATAAAACCAAAATCACATTTATGTGACTTTCAAGTAGCTTTGGATACGTATCTGAACTCAAAGTTCACCTAAAATGTTAGTGTTGACCCTTCATTGGTTTAAAAAGGTTGTCATAGTATTTGCAACATTGTCAGACCCACCGACAATGTCAGCCTGCTGTCCCGTTACATTGTGTCACATCGAGTTTGGTGCCGTCAGACACGATAGATAAAGCTGTGCCTTGTCAATGCCTGATGGGAGCTGGCAGAATATGGGACAGTAATAAGAAAAGTGCTCAGCATCTTTGTGAACCAAGTGCAAATCAGGATACAGATACATAAGGGTTTTACATGAAATATTCTGGTGAAGAAAGTGGGTGTCTTTTCATGTTTAATTTCTTTACAAGATTTGGAAGCACCTTGTCTTTGTTTGAACTGCTACACTGGTTATCTAATGATGGTTTAATGAGGTGGTAGGGGATCAGTTGACATCATGGCTGCTAATAAAGTGGCAGTCAACAAGGTCTCCTGCTCAGCAGGTTAGAGAATGAAGTCCACAACCTCAACTATCAAAAACTGGTTACTGTAATAACTTCAGCCTTCAGGGTGCAGTGCTCTGGATGCTTTGCTCAGCAAGTAATGGCAAACAAGCCATTACTAGTGAGAAAAAAAATATCATCTGTTGCAATAATTGTTAGAATATTTCTCAGATCATGGAGCCTGGGGAAGAGGAGAATGCACCATTACAATTATACACAAAAATGCATAGAAGAAGCTAATTGCTGCACAAAAGCAACAAATTTAGAATGAGTACAGGTTGAGGACAACTGTTCCAAATTTAGCTTAATTATGATAATTCTCTTCTTTGTTTGTGTTTAGTGCTTAAGGTGACTTTCAAAGGCTTGTTAATTGGCAAAGAAACACAGGTAAACTGGAAGGTGCATTGTGCCATTGTGAATCAGAACAAGTCAAGAATCATGAATTCCTCAAATAATTCACAAAGAGGTTAGATAAACTAGAGTACCCAAAGTTAGTTAATTTAATTACATTCTCACTGCACATAGACTCAGTCTTAACCTCAGCATCTCACATTATTTACTCTAGAGGGGGCAGGAAGATTTCAGTGAGTTCAAGTGGACTTAAACTCCAGATTTGGTCACAAGCTTAACTTTAAGGGCAAACATCATTCATTAAGTCTTCCCATGTTTTTTAACCTAAACCAAGAAATAAACTCCTGCTTTCCTTTTCCAGTGCACATTTTTAATAGACTTCTAATTAATCATCTTCGGCGTGTAACTCCTTGTAATTTTTAGCTTTTCATTTAGGTGACTTTGCTAGTTGTCTTGTTCATTTTTTGCTCCAACAATCAACAAAAATTGGTTTTGTTTTACGACTACTTCAGATTTATTGGTATATGTTCAGAAAATGAGAATTTTTTTTCCTCAGAATAAAGAAAGATTTCAAGAATTGGTACATTCATTATCAAGGCAAAAACTAGATTTCTTGAGAAAATGAACCATCCTATGATTGCCAAGGTGTTAATACCTAACAGTATTCTGAAAATATGTTGGAAACTCAAAGCAGTTACATGGTTTAAAGGTATACATGGGGCAAGGTTTGTCAGGAGAACTATTACCTTGTATTAAGTCAGAGGATTTATTTACCGTAGTGCTCATCACAGCATCACTGCTGCTAGCCCACTGTCTAACCCTGGTCTGTAAGTTCCCAGCTGGATCATCACCCACCCCTGTGCAGGCAACTGCCCATCGTGGCCGTTCTGGCCTGTTTATCCTTATCACACTCCAGCCGTGTGAGCCGTCCTGCCTGTGTCTGTGATCCTAATGAGCGTGGAGCTCTGCAGCAGCAAGCAGACCTCTGATTCCTCCTGCTCACTCACCATTCTGTGAGTGCGTTATTGTACAGGCACTTCAGATGGTGATTTCCCAAGGAAAGTGTGAACACATTCCCCATCAGGCCCTTTTTTGTGTGCTTGCTTTTAGGGAAACCCTCCTTTCAGCTCTGGTTTCTTGATTATGAGGTCTCGTTCGTCCACAGCACCCTGCACACTCTTCTTGCCAATCTGTGTATTTTCCTGTGTGTTTTTTATTGAATTCTCTTATGAATCCTGGTCTTTGTGGGTGCAAACTGACAGCAAGACTAAAACTAATATTCATTTATGCAGTGCATAATTTGCAGTATTGGTAAAATACGTGTGCTTACATTATTAGACAAACAATATAGGATCTTAAAGATTAGTAATGATCATCTTTCAAGACTGTCTTGGATATTTTAATGATTTGTGTTACTTTCCACTGCTTTATCCAAAAGTACATGAGAAACAACAATATTTTTAAATAGGAAAATCTAATAAGTTATTCCATGTGAACTTATAGGGAAAAAGAGTTACTGTATGTTTGGTTTAAGTAATCATTTAGCTTCATTTAATTTTTATATTGCAGTCTTAGTTCAGAGAACTAGTGTTTGTCTCATATCTTCATTTGTGCCTCACACTGTTCACTACTTCTTAATTCATTATCTGAGAGATTTAAGATATTGGACAATGATACTTTCAATCTTTGGGTCATTATCTTAGATAATCTGTTTTTCCCTACAGTTCAGGCATGGAATGATCTGTAATAACAATAATTTAGAGCTGTCTTCAAGGTAGATGTTATGGCTAGATACTCAAAAAATGTCATGCAATTCATCATGGTTGAATATGCATATTAAATATAAAACAATGTCCATTCAAAGAAGTTATCTTAGTTCCACATAATATACCTGTCAGCAATAGTGATGAAAGAGATGAGCCACTCCCTAGGTTGTTTGTTTTTTTTTTTCCTTCAAGAGATCTTCTAAGACAGATGATGGTTAATATCAGACACTCAGTGAAGTGATAGTCTTTGAAGAATATTCTATATGTGCCTTTTTATTATTTATTCAGTACTCTGACAATAAAAAGGGATACTGGTTAAGTTTAATTCTATTGTGGGCATTTTGTGCCACACATCTTCCCACTTGTGCCATTCTGAAGCACAGTGTATCACAAAGGATAGTCAAGATAATTTTAAGAGAGCTGCTGAGAGTCTGAAAGAATATCAAAGGTTATTAAATATTTCCTTTCATACATTCAATGCATATTACATATATATAACATTTGTATTGTTCTCTTGCAGCTAATGGGCATCTAACAGTTTAATTGGATCCACAAATTACTGGGTATTTAAACTAGGAAGCAGAGAACAAGAAATGTAATTTCCTCAGAGCAGGCTGATGCTTCCAAAGAACCAGAAAAGTTTACCATGGCAGCTTTGGAGGGATGCTTTTTTATTTTTGAAAAGGCTTGAGAGGTATGGTGTCTTGGAGATGCACCCTAGAACAAGAAACTTGCCAGCTAATTATTTTCTTTGCTCCCAAGAAAAAGAATAAAAGTGCCCTTTTTCAATGGTACATGAATTGCAGTATTTGACAGCATTGTTTTTAGAGTTTGACAAGTATCCAAGTAGTAATAAGGCTAGATATTGAGGAGCATAAAGTGTGATCTGAGAGCTTACAGCTGCTTAAAAGGCAGTCACAAAGCTGACACAGTCGTACTCTTCTCGGTAGCACCAGATGACATAAAGGGCAACATCTGCAGACTGCACTTTGAGACATTTGAGTTGCCTTACTGTGACAAAGAGGGCTGCCATAGGTCACTTCCAACTAAGGTTTCTGGCTTCTAAGATGAAAGAATGAATGATACTAAATTAATGCTTACAAATTTTAATTGAATACAGTTTTACCTTCTTATATTTTATCAGATGGCTGTATTAAAAATCTGAACTTTAACATACTGATGACAAGTTTCTTATCCTCTCACTGTTTCACATAGTAATGTCATAACATAAGGACAAAACTTTACATTTGTTGTCAAATGCAGCTCTACAAATGGGAAGAAATAAATATATTAGATTTAGAGATTCATAGATTGTGACTCTGCAAAGGACAACTGTCAGCACCTAATCTAATTTCCTGACTGCAGGGCTTTTCCAAGTTATTTCTTGTGTAACTAGACACATCATTTAGGAAAAAACTTTCAAATGTGATATGACATTTCCAGTGAACTTGTAAGACTGGTAATTGCAACAGTGACTATAACTCTTCAGTTTTTGCATTTTCTCACTCATTTTTTTTTTTTTTCTGATGTTATCACCAGTGATGTGATGTTTTTCTGTATTGTTCATTGATAAAGATATCAATTAAGGTAAATCTAAGAGGCTTTGCAATACATTCCTCATTAGAAAAATAGCCTTTTGATAATCATTCACTGCTCACATCTCTATGTAGACCTATTCACCAATCTTTTAAAATATTAGTGTTTACTTTCTAAATTTTTTTACTTAGTTAAGGTATTCCTTTTCACATGTCAGTTTCAAAAACAGCAATTACTTTTTCCATGTACGTTTTTCCTCCTCCTTTCTTTTGATGAGGTTTCACACAAAATTTATATGTGGGGATTTCATTTTGATCTTCTCAAAAAAGTGGTGACATTAGCTCAGGGTCAGCCATAAACTCATCTTCTCATGTCTCCCCAAACTGATGAACATTGTTAAATCTGATGTCTCCCCAACCTGATGAACATTGTTAAATCTGATGTCCTTTGAACACACATCAAAACTCCGACTAATTTTGTCTGAAGATTTTTCAATATATCTTGCTTTATCTAAAATAAAGCATTCAAATTCTATTTCTATCAACAAAAAAGAGACCAACCTCTCCCTCTCTCCCCCAGCAAATAGGTTTAAAAACTATATAGAAGATTGAAGGGGATGTAAAGAAATAAAGACATTTTACTTGCATTATGAGAAATGAAGATACAGTTAGCTATGAACAAAATTATTGAAGAATCAGATTAACAAACTGCCTTCAGATAGTGAAAAATATTCTTCTGCCTTATTTTAATTAATATTTGACTTTCTCCTAAAACACTGCTGCTAGTTTCCATTTGAAACATATAATCTCATTGTCTCCAGCTCTCCTTTCTTCACTGGAATGGAAAATTTTCTCTTTATCACTTTACCTTTTGAAGAGTGTCCGAATCATGGATGGTGAATTTTCAAAAAATGGTCCTGAATGTACCACAGTGTCATTAAGTGATGGAGGTTCTCCTTAAAGATGTCTTAAGTTCTTTGCAGATAGAGATTTTTGATGATTGATTTTTTTTTAATAGGAAAAGAGTATTTTCACCTATTCCAAATTAATTTTGTAAAAATGTTCCAATATATTTCTTCTAGGAATATAAGGAAAAAGTACAGATAGTGTTCTCAACTGTACTGTGTAAAACAAATAAATTAATGCAATAAGTGGTTTCATTCTGCATTTGTATTTTTCAGCTAAGAACAGAGTGCACAGTTCTTATTGGTTAGTAACTCTTAAAATCATGCACAGCTATTTATTGTATGTTATTTTTTCTTGAAGTTTGAGACCTGTAATGAAGTGATTTAGAAAAGGATGTGTGAGGAAAGCATGACGTTCTTATTCTTTATTGCTGCATGGTATAATACCAGGTCGTTAATCATTAGCAGAAAGAGTAAAGGTCCCAATTTAGTGCCCGGGGGAGACATCTCCATTAATCGCTTGCCAATTGGAGGGGACACAATTGACTTTAACCTGCTGGCTATGGTCCATAGGAAAAGCTCTGACCCATTTAATCAGCCTGGAATGTGTTCCATAACCTTTCAAGTTGGATCATCGAATGTCGGGTTCTGTCGAAGGCTTTATTTAGTCAACCATGACTGGTAACCTTCTTATCTTCTGCTTTTTGTGTCAGAGGTACAATAGTTTTATCAACACATGTGAAGTTATTTTGTTTTAAAGTTGCCAGACTGTGTTCTGTCCAAATGGTCTAGAAAGATTTACCCTGGCTGTGATGGCATCATACGTTATGCACAGGCTCAATGAAAAAGTGAAATTTGTAATTGCTTTCTTTTTCCTGTCCCTTAATCTGCTCTGTGAATAGTGACCATATTTAGTGAGCTTCAATCCACAGCACCTTCCTCAGAGACCTGAGAAATATTAACAAAAGTCCAGCCTAGGTTTTGATATGCAATGTATTTTTTCCCCTTTTATCTATCAACCATAGCATGTTATCAAGTTATTATTATTACTGTGTCACTGTTAGGAATGGATAAATTCAAAAGTTCTGATGACACTGAATGGCACTGTGAATCAAGATGTCTCTCTCATTAGTTGGATTTATTCCTTTTATTTCTGTGCACTTGCTTCATCTGCCAGTTCGGGTCACCTAAATTATTTTTTTATGTTTTATGAAATTATCTGGTAATATCTGCTGTTTTGGAAAGAGTAAATCAGAGTCCCTTCTGAGGGAAGTATTCACTTTGTATTTTGGTCTATTCAGAAGTAGAAAATCAAGTGAAACTGCAAAACAGTGGTAATCTCAACAATAAAACCTCTGTGTTTATTCTGTCTGATGAAACAGCTATCTGACATCTACAGCTACCTCATAAAACGGGACCGGATTGATGAGCTTAAGTTTTTCAGTGTTTCTTGGTTCTGTGAACATTTTGTTGTTTAACAGCTGCGTAGGCAGTTTTCTTTTTCTCTTTTGCTGTTTCTCTCAGTCTCCATTTTTGCTGGGAAGGAATGCTTTATGTTTTCAACCTTTTCATTTTACAAATTGGTCTTTAAAATGTCTTGCTGCCTGGATGATAATAATAGGGAAATCATTTCTGTCTAACTGTAGGTGCATTCATGAACCTGGCAAAGTGAATGCAAGGAATAAACTGTACATTTAATTAATGGCATTTTATTTCATTTTCTAAGTTAGGTTCAGCATCAGTCTGTCATCAGGACTAAAAGGATGTATTTAAGAAACAGTATTGCATTTGCTTTAAAAGATCCTTACTAGTTTTGAATAATAACAGCCTACAAATATATTAATGATAATAAGTATGCAAAATGTTCTGTACAGAAAAAAGATCTGACAGGCATGAATGGTGACAGATGATGACCAGAATTTTCAAAAATTTATGATCATTACAATGCAAAAAAGTAATTATGAATAATAAAAATCTGTTTCAATAATTAGCTGTAATGAATGCTCATAGCAAGGTAAATGAACTGGAACAATTTAAGGCAAGAACACACAATTTGCATTTTATACTTTGTCAGAACATTTTGTCATCAGCAATACACTCTTATATTACCACAATTTTCAACATTTAGCCATGCACCTCATGTTCAAGTCTTTGGCTAAGCTAAGATCTGTACATAAACAAAAAATGATAATGAGAAATAATTACTTTAGTAAGGCAAGATTTGTTACATTTAAAATAAATATTTTCCTGTGAATATTGGCTTTGTACTTATGCTAATAAACCTGTATTTTAGGAGCTCTCTATATAATATGAAAACATTTACAGTGTGGGAAAGAGTCTGTCTAAGGTGTCAGTGTTTATTTTGTACAAACTAGGACACATCTCTGATGGTCTTAGGGAATTTTCTATGTGCATTCATTCATGCTGTTTATCCCAAAAGCAAGAGCTGTTTGAAATAAAACAGGTTCCACTTCTCCAAAATTGTGTTTTAGCATGTGAGAATGCACAAGTGCTCAGGGAACCCAGAGCCAGGGGATAGATTTGGAACTACTTTAAAGTTTGCAGATCTGTCTCTTTCAAATTATTCCCAGAAGTGAGCCATGAACTTCAGGATGATAAAAGTTACAACTGACTCACTCATTGTTGAACCAGAGTAGTCACTCCTGGGTGGATTGTCATCACTACTGTTCAAGGTCACTTTTTTTCATTACAGTGAACCTTTCCAAAGGGCTGTAATTCATCATTCCTTGGACATGTGAGGTGTCAGACCTAGGGACATCTCCATGATTTACTTCAGTTCTAAGTCTTCTTCACTTGTACCATCATTCTGCTAAAAGAGAAAACTGGAGAGCTTGTTGAAGCCCAAGAGACAATTTGGATCTCTTTTTACTGTTCTGCTATTTTAAGAAAATGATTCTGAAATCATCGAGCTGGTAATACTTCTTAGCCTTGGCTAATTGCTGGTTTGCCAGAAATGCTGTTCACTCTTGCATAGCCAAACTCTTTTTCGAAAAGTTTATTGCTAGTTCCCTGCTATGAATCTAGTTGCTGCCAGTTTTATCCTTAAGTTTCTGAGTTTTACTGTGCTTTGCTCTATCACTCATGCTTTCTCATTCCTGAAGAAGTTTTATGGCATTCAGCAAGTGTCATTTCCAAATAAAATTGTGACCCAACTTATGTTGAAGTCTGTGGAAGTCTATCTGCTAAATATAAAGAGAACTTAATGAAGACTGTCAGAAACATGTGGCAAATAACTCTTCTTCTTACCCTCTGTTAGGACACAGAAGCTGTCCCGGAAGCTGCACTCAAGTTTGTCTGTGTTTTCAACAAATACTCTGAAGCTGAGGGAAGCATCTCTCAGCTTGCATTTTATAAGATGTCTTTGGAGCAAACACCTTTGCCAAAGACATAGGAGTGATTTAAAATTTTATTTTATTGATAGTAAAAATAATAGATGTCATTTAATATAAGAGGATTAACAAGTATCATACAACCTTAGGGAGGCTGGTACCATTGCATTTGGTGCAACCTTTTATTTTTTTCTATTATCTGAATTATGTATTAATGACTGTATTTTCAGACTAAAGAAGTATAGGATGATCCTTCCCTTAGACCACTTTTACACTCCACTGAGAAATGTTTTCCAGGTGTACTGTCAGGTTGTGCCATATGAATGAAACCTCAGGTGGAGACCTGAAGAAACTCATTCAAAACATCTGGGAGTCAGAATCCTTTCTCACTCATTTGGGTTTTTTTGGTTTTTTTTGGGGTTTTTTTTTGTTACAGAAGTGTTTGGACAGTAGTACAGGCCCAATGGGACACATTTTAATTACTTGTTACTGTTTCTTCTTAATCTACTTCAAACAGAGTGCAGTGTAATAGTGAGCGTATCATAGTCCCAGCCCTTGTTCTGTGTGTGGGTTTTTTTTTTCCTGTTAACTGAACAATTTGTTTTTCTGGGTCAAATGAATTTCTAGATAGACCAAATACTTTCATGTATGACAAGGACAGTAGGACATCAAAACATATATACCCCAGGGAATGGCTTTAAACTTCTCCTTTTGATAATACTCTTCCTGACATGTTCAATGCATCCATCACATCAAAGCTTTAATTTTTTTTTTAAAAGAAACTGCTTAAGTATGTTTTTCCTAGAGAATGCATGGAGGTTGTTTAAATAATAATAATAAAAAAAGAATTATACACTTTCAGAACAGGAATTGCAATCTGCTTGAGCAGATACATCTGTTATTTTTTTTCAATGCCCCAGGAATAGAAGTTTGTTGTGGATGATGGTAATTTAATGTGAAAGTCTACAGAATGCTAAACATTTAAAACCAGTAAGTATAGATATATTAGAAACATTAAACTGGTCTGGGCCTGGAGCTCTGTTCTGCATTAAAACATGCAAGAAGCTGGAACAAGTTTACCCGGAACTAAGTTTTGAAGTGGTGCTTACTTGGGTGTCCTAGCTGTGCTGGGCATGACACTAGCCACACCTCTCCCTTCTGATAGCTTTATTTTGAAGGAGAAATCCTTGTTTATGACTGAGTAGAGCCTATACATATACACTACTCAAATTGAGAACAAGGATTGCAGATAAAGGGATCATTACTTTGCAAAGAAGTTTATAACTTCCTCAGGATTGCCCTTTTTGTACTCTGATGCCACATGCCTGCTTTTGCAAGCTGGTGAACAACCAGTGAAACCACTGAGGGGCTACTGCACAGGTGCAGTAACTCTGTAAAGTGTTTAGGCACTTGCAAAAGCAAATGCATGGGGAAACTTTTTAAGTGGAATAAGGACTTTTGTTTCTGATTTTCAATGTTTAAAAACTAACCGGGCACTTCTTTGTATGTCCTCTTAATTAATTACTTACATTTTTTCGTATTTTGTTGTCTTACACCTCTGTTGCCTTGTACTGTAATTGCATGTAACTGTTAAGAGAGATGAATAAATAAAGATTTTAGTGAGGTTTGTAAAGCTCTGGTGAGAATGGACCCCTCTGTGCCCCATGTGAGAGTTAGTCCTGCCTACAAGAAAGTCAGTATTGACTGTTCAGCTTGTTCAGCTGAGTCACTGGGCCATTTCCACTGGGGGAGTCTGGCACCAGCCTTTGAGCTTCTTCAGGCATGCCGGGAGTGCTGCCTGCTCGGAGGAGCAGTAGGATCTGTACCACAGCTCTGACCTCAGCAGCAGGGCAGGCACCTGCCCATTCAGGGATGCAGGGCTTGCTTTCTGTGTGCGTTGGGATCCCTCAGGTTCCGCTTCACTGAACACCCAGCAGGAGTGAAGAAGCAGGTTGTCTTGCCTCTCACGGGAGGGATTGTATGATCTTCGTGAGAAGCAGCTGCTGCTGGATCCCAGTCCCTGCCAAGTTCGGCAGTAGCTCCTGACTTCAGGGCTGAGAATTGCACGCCCACGCTTTCCCATGCTCCATGCTGAACACGGCTGGGGTGCATTGCTCGGTAGAAAAAAAGGCCAAGGGACACTGCAAATAGTGCTTGTCTCTGCAGGTTTACACAGTATTGATTACAAGTGACCAGTGACTGTGACAAAATTAGGAAAGCTAAGTTCAATGTTATAAATAAATTATCTCTCTCGAGTAATTTATATTGAGAACACTTGCTAGAGGGTTACAACAAATGTCTTCATTGAACCCATGCTGCAATATTTGCAAATACTGTTTGAATAGTTGCATATAATAGGATTTTAATAGCTTGGTAGAGATTCAGAAATGCAGATTATAGTCCACGCCAGTCTAATGTATTTAAGTTGCTGCCTACAGAGTCACAGTGTTTTGACCATTTCTCTTTACACTATAGACTTATGTTGCTTAGATGTACAAGAATATTGAAGCTAGACAAATTTCATATTGTTTAGAGCAGAAATGCAGTTTGAATAAACAAAGGAGTTCTGCTACATTTCTCTCTGTGATGTTTTGTTGTACTTACAGAGTTTTATTTTGTTGTTTCAACTTTGTGACTGGTCTGAAAAGACATACAAACTTCGCGAAATGCTTCAAATGCAAACCATCAATTTTGATGCAGTCCTTAGTTCTACATGATGACTCTGTAGTTTGTGCAATCGTTTGTGCTTCTGTCACATCTTCTTCTCAGTGATGTTCCATACACTATGTTGTGAAGATGATGGGAAATGATTGGTGCTTTGATGCACATTATGACATTACCTAATGATATGCAACTGCTCTATAAGCACTGAAATAGCAAGACTCACAGTTTCAATTAAATCTTACCTAGCTGACAGATATGATTTTTTTTTTATTTTATTGAAATTTCTTGACACAACATTTAAAGCTTTGGTTAATCAGTTTAAGTGAAGTAGCAGCTATTCAAGCTGCTTGATGTTAAGAAAGGCAGGAAGGAGATGATGAGAACTGACTCAGCACCAGCAGTCTGTCTAGGACAGTATATAAAACAGCAACTTACTGTCACTTTTTAAAGTGAGAATTCCGAGTCCCTGCAGGCCAATGTGGGATTTACTACCTCCTGCACAGGAAAGGAAAATCATCTGCTTCTTGTAAGATTGTGATTCATGCTGACCGTATTGGCTTTGGTGGGAACAGCTGAAAGGCAATACTTTGCCTCTGTAGATGATAGGAGTGCCCACCTTCCTCTTGGTCTGCACTAAAAGTTGTAGTTTTTATTTCTGTGAACTAAGATACTTTTGAATACCTAACCATTGTTTCTGCCAAGCACTGACATGACTAAAATCTTTTCTGACATAAAGAAAATGACTGCTCCCAGACATCATGATATCTGTTTTGTTCCCTAACTAACCCAAATCATAAATTTGCAGAGATGCAGTGAGAAAGAGAAGTGTATAAATGTTTTAGCCACTGTCTAATGCCTCTTTGCAGTGCTGGTGATAGCAAATCTGTAGAAAAAGAATGTGGCATTCCCTTTTGATATGAGAAATTAATTTAAATATATGGCAGTAAGATTCTTCTTACCACAGATTATCACATCTCATCTCATCATGTGCCGTTTACGAGACACCTGACTGTTGAAACGAGCCTGGTAATAAGTTAATTCTGCAAAACTTTCTGGTATTGACTCATCTTTACAAAATGTCTAATAGTGCTTTTTCTCTCTTCCTGCCTTAGACCTACATAAATGTTTTAGAACGGATACAACCTTTCCTTCCCATGCACAACAGATGAAAATACATGAGAGGAGGGACAAAGGTAACGCTCACTGGTAATGTTATACTTCATGAAACACTGGAAATTTATTTGACACTGAAGCACTCTCTGTGAGCTTGCAAGCTAAGTCTTTATTCCTGCAGGCCTGTGGCCCATGAGCCCTGTGAGAGCTTGGAGTCTGACTGCACACAGCAGTTTTGCATGGGAGTTTCTCTTCCCTTTGTGTTATTCATTGCTACATCTATGGGAAGCCAAAGAGATCTGGAATCCCATTGGCACAAAAGTACTGTATTTTCTGGTTTAACCTGTACTTTAATCCACATAACGCCTCGTTAGTCAGGCTTTATGGGTGTAATCCAGAGCCCATTGATCTCAGTGGAAAACTGCCCATCAATTCCATTGGGCTTTTGATCACTGCCTGTACATGTGATGCTAATTTCACCTCTAAATCTTGTGCAAACCAGGTTTGTGACCAGCCTAATTTTTCAAGGTTATACATAACCAAAAGTTAAATGAAAAACATGTTTCCCCTGTGTACCTGAGACAAAATTCTGCCAAATCCAGCACAAAGTGGGAAGAAAAGCAGGAAAAGTAGGATGTGAATCTTCCCCCTGCCCTGCCCCACTTCTGAATCTGGAGGGCTATTGTGCCATAGAGGTTCACAGACTTGGCTTCAACACCTGCCTGTGTTTTCTAGCTCCAAATTTGGCCTGGCCTCAGAAGTGTTTTTCCTCAGAACCATGGGTGCCTCCCACAGAGAGCTGAAGGGGATGGAAAGCTTAAGCAGTCCCACAGGGAACTTAAATCCTAATTCAGGAGTAACAAAAATTGATTTTTTGCAGCTGTGGAACAATTTACTCTCCTGAACTGAGGGAAGAAAAGCTCAAGGAGTTCCAATATATTTCTAGGAGACAAAGTTTTTGTTGTACTTGGAAATTTTTATTTGATCAGCAGCCTTGAGATATGAAGAGGATTATTCACCTCCCTTCCTTGTTTTGAGAACCAGCATAAATAATCCATTTAGCAATAATGCTGTGCCTCCCAGTGTGCTTGTTTATCGTTAGACTTCTTCAGCTTTCAGTGGGCTGGTGCACACTGATTCCTGGCTGGATTTATGATGCAAATGTCAGACAGAAACTCCATTCCTCTGTTTTCAAGCCAAATCTCTTTATTTTGACATTGGATTTGAATCACACATTTATGGAATCACTGGGAAATATTTGAAAATGTTAAAATTCTCTTGACAGTTAAAACCAGGTTGGAGGCTAGCTCAAACCTGAAAGTTAACTGTAAGTCCATAGGAATGCCATTCATGAATTCTTACTTTCACTGAATTTTCTCTAAGGGTCGTCATGTGGGTTTTTGGCATGCATATCAAACACACAGCCATTTTTTCCTCACTCTGTAATGTCTTTTCACTTATTTTATTCATATATTGTATCCTTGTTGAGAAGAATCTGGGAATTTTTTAAGGGATCTTTGTAGGTAACAGGGCCTTCTTACAGGAGTAAGTACACAAAAAAAAGGAACCCGAGTGGAAAAGACTGCAGAAATCACAAGAAAAAAGCCTGTCTTCATTAATAAGACCTATAGAAATAAATATAGAAAGAACTTGCCCCAAAATCTTTCACATACTGCTCAGTGTAGTCCAACTCACATGATCAAAATTAATATGTCACTGAACAGATTGCAAATTAACAGATAAGTCTTTGAATGCAGTTGTTGCTGTAGATTCAAGAGCAACTGTGTGATTTCAGGACTACAGAGAAATGCAGGCTCCTAGTACAGCATGACAGCTGAAGAGGAGGTACTATCTTTGGAAGCAGTTTATTTTTATTATTATTATTATTAAACCATTGAACCAAACAATTTAATTTAAACTGCTATTTGCTATTGTTTAAAACTCTTATTTAAATTAAATTATTTTAAAAGAAAAATATGAAGTAGGGTTATATTGCTTCTATATTGGCACTGAGGTATGACCTCTCCCCCAATTACTATCCCATCTCATAAGAGACCAATAAATATCTTGCTAAGGTAGAGAGCCTTTAGATAAGGTCTACAGGAATGACATAAGATTTAAAAAATGTACCTGGCAGTGAGAAATGTGAGAAACTAGACCTGTTGAGCTCAGACAGGACCCTGATGGTAATTGGGGTAGGGGTATCTGCAGTCCAAGTGCAGGAGGTGCATAGACAAAGTCACATTGCAGGAGAGGGATCTGTGCATCTTGTCTGCAGTGGTAACGTAGGAGATAAGCTTGCACAGCTTTATAAGGAGAGAACAAGCTTGATAAAAGGAGCTGTATGGTCTAACAATGAAGATGGAAAGAAATTGGTTGTTAGAAAGAACATTGTAGGCATTGCAACTATCAATTCAGACAAGAAATGAACCATTGGAGAGTAACCCACTGAAATAATTTACCAGATCTTGATGTGAATTTTCCCTTATTTCAGGTCTTTTTGGTTTGCCTTGTTCCCTCTTCCCCCCACCCACCCCCAGCCAGTCAAAAGTTATCTTCTACATCAAAAGAACTGGTTTTAAAAAGCCCAGTATTCAAGACATCACACTGGAGTAGTGTAACAGGCATTCTGGATCTATTGTTTGTGAAAACATACTAGTCATGTTTCTTGCATTTCTATTTTCACAAGCCTTTGATTTAATGAGCATTTTAATGTCTTTCAGAAGTAAACATTTGTACCTACAATGCATATGTACAGCTAGGAAAGACTCAAAGAAACTCATAGTTTTAATTTTCATGTGGCAGTTCGAGATTTCACAGGTAGAATATCAGCTTTTATGTGGGCAGGGTGTTCCCAAGTACCATTAATTTCAGTGAAGGTTGTAACTGTTCAGTGTTGTTAATTTGTAGTGGGGGTTGATTTATCTTTTGTATCATGAGAAATGAATCATTGCACCCGAATAATAATGAACAATAATGTTGTACAAGTAAGTGAATGCACCAGTCCCAAGATAAGAAAGCCACAGGCCCAGGGCACATCCTGTGACCCCTTATTTTTAACAGGAATTGCCTGCTAGCTATATATATGCATATAAATATAAATATATATCTCAGCAAAAAGATTAGAATAATCTAAGAAAGGTATCTGAGCAACAACTCATAAAATTTTCTTTGACTTAAGAAATGTCAAAGTTTTTTAATGTTATGCAAAGTAAGAATATATTATAGGATGAGGTAGGATAAATTGAGTCATTGGAAGATTTTTTCTGAAACACTGCATAGTTTGGAGATAAAATACTAACCTTTGTTAACTAAGAAATCTTATGCTTTATGCTGTTGTATTTTCTAGTTTGTTATTTATGTGAGAGAAACATTATGAAATATCTCTGGAAAAGATAATTCACATGATATTTCAAGCTGCAGAAAAAGTGGGGAAGTGAAATCCTCTCAATAAAATTGAATGAATATTATCTACCCAATTGTGTAGAATTACATGGGTTTAAAAATAAAATAAAAATTAAGGTATGTGTCCAAAGTCAAATTGCTATAATCATGTGCACCTAAATCTGTCCCCAGTTACCATGATGAAATTTATATTCAGAATTACATAGCAACATCTGAATGGATTCCTTCTATAAGTAAAAATGTTCCTGAATACTTCTGAAAATGAAAACATGAAATCTTTATTTCGTGCTTTGTCTTTCAATCTTTTGACTTTTAAGAATCACCAAAAAATGAAGACATGGAATTATACATGTGACACTTAAATTCACACTTAGATAGGCACTTCTATAAGAACAGGTATAATCTTTGTAAATAACACCTGGGGACAGATAATTACCAGTTACATTGATTTCCTTTCTCAGGAATTTAGTCACTGACATTAGTCAGAGATTTATAAAGGAATAAACAGTTCTGTATCAATAGATTTTGTAGATTTTTAAAGAACAGTTTAACTTTGGAATAAAAGGAGCTTTAGACTGCATTGTGCTGCTATGTTCTTTCCATGAAAACTTTACATATGTTGCTCATTTCAGTCTTGAGGCAAATGACAAATGGTCTTGAAGCACTAGATCACTTTTCTGTTTGCTTTCCAAGTACAGACTGAAAGTTTGTGAGGAGCTCAGGTGATTTGGTCTCTACAGATCTCCACTTACTATTTTCATCATGGAGATCCAAATCCTGTGATATTTATAGCACTCCCACATGTGTGTATGTGTAGATACAGTTAGATAACTGGTCCTTACTTCCATTGAAAAGACACTGGGAATGGTTTGAGAAATTGCTTCCACAGTGAGGTCAGCAGAGTTGTATTTGAGGCTCCAAGGAGTGCATGGTTTGTACTGCCCTATGTATTCTATAGCTTAAGGCAGTCTAAATAAACTCAGGAGCTGCTTTCAGGAATGGGATTTGAACCTCTCTCGCCTCTGAGGGCGAAGTTCACTGCTAGAGGACAATATGGTGCTATAAAATTGTATTAGTTATTAGGTGACTCTACAGCTGTACATTTCAGTGCAGGAAACAGCATTCATACACAGGGCTAAGACTCAAACTGAAAAGGTCAAGAGTTGTGTAATGTCCCTACCCTCAAACAGATTAGTAGTGCTATCAAGAAGCTCCCTTCCTTGACTGTGCTATACCCTTAAGATATAGAAAAGTGACTCCAGTCTTCTCATAGAATGTTTCTCCCTCCCTTCCTCCCTCTGTGTGCTGAGCCGAGTTTCAGTGAGCACTATGCACTTGAAAAGCCTTCTTAAAAAAAGGCCTCTTCTCATGTAACCTCTCCTGTGTGGGTTGCATTCCTTATAAACAATTTAAACAAAACAAACACACCTTAAGGCCCCTGGCAGGTAACAATAATTTGAGGTGAATATAGGAAGGCTTTTCAAACTCAAAATTAGGCTTTTCTTTCCTTCCTTCATTCCTTTCTTCCTTCCTTCCTTCCTGCCTTCCTGTCTGCAGAGGTTTATCTTTGAGGGTTTTATTTCTGGGACTTTGGAATCCTTTTGCCTCTTGCAGACTGACGTCTACAGTGTTTGGCCATCACCAAAACATAAACCACTTTTAGCATTATAATTCGATCTCAGTTAATTTTATTTGTTAGAGGATGCCTGTCCTAGGTTGCAATATAAGATATATTCTATTACCATCTCCACAAGCTGTTAAAACAGGTGGGGCACTGTTTGATATCTCCTGTCATGACTCACCCCTGATAACTCCCTCCGGATGCTATCTATGCTAATGGGACGTCAAGATCCCACTGCATGACTCATGGAATTACCTCATCCCATTGTGAGATGCTCCGCCCAGGGGGGAGGAGCCAAGCATTCCAGACTGAATATAACCCGGGCCTTGGAACTGCACAAGTCAGCCCTACTGGATTCCCAGAGGACAAGAGCTACCACTGGACCTTCAGGTGGAGACCAGACCTTCTACAGGATCATCGCTTCAACTGAACCATTTCACTTGGACTACTACCACCACCCTAACAGGGTGTCATGTTGTATCCCGACTCTGTCAGGTTTTTTTCTCTTATATTATTGCATTTATTTTAATTTTCCTATGAAATTATAGTTCTGACTTGCAGTCTCCACTGGTTTGTTTTCAAACTAGTACAATGCCTCTTGTTGAAGGACAAGTCACAGCCCTTTGTTGTGATTTAACCCAAGCCAGCAACTCAGTACAACAGGGCTCAGTCCCCAGTGTAAGAGACGGTCCAAAGACCCTTCATCTGTCTCACGATCATCTATGGGGGACTGAGACTAAAACCCCCCCCCAAAAGGGGGCAAGAGGACTTTTGCACAGAAGTCCTGGCCAGACCGAGGTGGGATGCCTGCCAAGCTCTGCAGGTGTGTTTGTTGAGAGACGCCGAAGGAACAGGTTG
>VZTJ01002253.1:2085488-2117017 GCA_013397795.1 Orthonyx spaldingii | reverse complement strand
CACGAATCCTGCTCTATGTTAGCGGATCGTGACATTTAAATTGGCGTCACGGATAGGATTTCTGATAGACAGAAGGGGTTGCAAGGTTTTCTGTATAGTCTGTATTAGGGGAAGGATGTTTCGCTCCAGCCGCACCTAGCCTGACACCCTGAAAGGAGTGAGCGGTGTCTAGAAAGCAAGGGGGGCGACTCGAATTTCCTGCAAACTGCACAAGCCTAAGTGTAAAGCACCCCCATACTCAGTTGAGGGTTCTGTCTTCAGAAATTCACAAAAAAGGATCTCTTAGTGCAAAAGGGGGAGCTTGGTGTAAGGCGTAAGGTTAGTCTGCTTGGTGAAGTGAAGAGACAACTATTAGAAACAAGGCGTACCTCCCAAGCAGAGTTGTGGTCTCTTCACCCACTCAGGGAAGCGGAGGGACACACAGCCCAGTTGCTGTTTTTGGTGTGTAACTAAGTTTTACCTCCCTGCAGTGGTTTTTGGTCCCTTCACAAAAAAATAACTTCAAAAATCCCCGTTTTGTGTTTCTTTTGCACTCTGAGATTCGGGTAATGAACCGTCACGAATCCTGCTCTATGTTAGCGGATCGTGACACCCAGTCCTCACTGTGATGGAGAGGAGAATCAGAAAAAGGTAAAACTCACATGCTGAGGTAAGACTATTTAATAGTTAAATGAATAAAGTAAAATATGATGATGAAGAAGAAGAAAAGAGAGAGAGAGAGGACTAAACCTAAGAGAAGTGATACACACTACAATTGCTCACCACCCACTGACGGATACACAGCCCATCCTCGAGCAGTGACCTGTCCCTCCTGGCCAACTTTCCCCAGTTTATATACTGGGCATGACATCCTATGAAATGGAATTTACCTTTGCCCAGTTTGGGTCATCAGCTCTCCTGGCCATGCTCACTCCCAACTTCTTGTGCACTTGCTTTCTTGCATAGCATGAAAAATGGAAAAGTCCTTGATTTAGAGTAAGCACCACCAAGCAACAGCCAGAACATCAGTGTGTTATCAACTTGATTCTCACACTGAATCCAAACCACAGCACTATACCAGTTACTAGGAAGAAAATTATCTCAGCCAAATCCAGAACACCCTTCTTCTCCAGCACAAGCTGCATTGTAAGCATAGCTTTGATGAAACCTTAAAGCCTTGTAAAGTCAATATTTCATGACTTTATCAAAATAAGAACAGGCACTGAATTGGAATGGCATTGTCTCTTTTTATATGAGGTTGGTCAAAAGAAAATCAGCAAAATGGGTACAAATAGAAAACATTTTTCTTAAGTCAGAAACCAATTTTCTAAAACATTATTTTTCCAAGATAAAAAATTAATTTCAAATACATGAAATTGAAATGCTGAAGTAAAGACGAATGACTGATCAACTGACCTCTACAATACATTGTTGGGAGGGGAAGACCTTCCACAGCTACAGTGATTTGTCACTTTTGTTGATGGATGGAGTGCAATGAATTATGATCCAGACTGAGACACTCACAGCTTCACATAATCCAGCAAAAGTCAGCAATACTACTTCTACATGGTGTTTCCAGTGAACTGAAACATAGATTGTTGCCTGATCACTACATCTTCACTAGAAGTCAGCTTGCTGTTAATCTTCTTTAGCACAGAGCTGCGACTGGATTTTGGGGAGCCTGTAAGGAAATGGTTATAAGTATTTACTTGTAAAGCTGTTTTTAACTTTCTGTTGAAATGCTATGGTGGAGATCATGGGATAAATACTTGCTTTTTATTAAGCTAGGTTATTAGAGGACCACAGGACAAAGAATAATTACTGGGGATGTTTAATTTTTTTTTTTTTCATCCTTATTGTAACTGCTCTTACTTGATTGAAGTTTTGAAATATATTATAGTCTTACAATTCCCACAGATACATATGGAATTTGTGTGTTTAAGGGACTTTTATGTGGACCAGCATTACAGCTCTGAAGTAACATGAAAACATGAGGTAGGGTATATCACCAAGGAATACTAAACCTTACTACAAAGGCTTACCATATCACACAAATTGACACACCTTACATGTCCCAAAAGAGAAAGTTAATAAGATGAAGCAAAGCAGTCGAGCAAAACCACTAAATAATATAATTGCACTAAAAGTTTTTCTTTTTCATCATACCTGTCTGCCAGGGTTATTAACTTGTTCCTTATATATCTAAGCTTTGTTTTACAAGAAAATAAAGGAAGTAGGGAAATAGATTTTATAACAAACAAATGTATATTTTTATGCATTTCTCATAATATGTACTGGAGAGATACATAAGGTCTGTGATATAAACATACCTGCAAAAGTGGCAATGCAGTGCATGCATGTGAAAGAGAGCTTTATGAACTTGTTTTTTTTTACTGTATCAATAAGTTCATCAATTTAAATCACAAACTGAAGTGACATCTGTTGACATGCAGTTTCATCCATAAAAGAATTACTTAGTCAATGCCATTTTCAATGTTAATTTCTAAGCAGATGAATATTTTCAATGAGAATGATATCCAGACAGAATAGCAATGAAACAGGTAATCGAATTCACTTGAAGAATTATTCTATTAAAGTAATGGCCCAAGGCAGTGGGAGATGAAGAGCACAGGTTAAGAAGAAAAAATAGCATAGTAATGCATAATTTTCGTTTCCAGAAAGGAAAAAAAAAAGGGAATTATATTGACAAGGTGCAGGAAAGAAAGTTACACACCACAATACTATGTCAGCTGAAGACCCAAACAAGTCACGACAAACCACACAACAGGTTGTAAATAAAATAAAAATATTGAAATATGCCATGGGAAATACTTATGTACAACTCGTATTAAATGCATGGCCAGATTGTTAAGTGCAATTTTCCCATTTTGTAACTGTGGCAAAGGATGAACTATGGGGATTACGTGATCTTTTATTACTTCTGCCAAAGTGAGAAATTAAAAGGGCAATATATTCTTTCTTCAGAAGCATCCAGACTCTTAAATTAGAAAAGTTGTCTATGCAGAATGTTGGTGATATGCCAAGTCAGAGTAATCATAAGAAAAACTATTTCACTGACAACTGAGGCTGTTTTTTCCTTTGCCCTTGCAGTGTTCATCACAGTAGCCTCCAGCTGTTTTCCTTGGGATACAGCCCTATGGCTCTGGGGCATCCAGCCTCTAGGGTACAAAGTGCAGTAATTTTTAATTTCAATCTCCAACACCTGCATGAGGGAGGGAGCTCTGGTCCTTGATATCATTTAGTCACTGACTTTCCTGAAAATAGGATTGAGCCATAATACATCCCTGGGCAGCTAGAAAACATTAGGGGCTAATAAGTCTTATGATATATGCACACTACTGATTTACCACTCTAGCTTTTAGAATCTGAATACCAATAACATTTACCCAGGGATACATGTTAAACAGATCCATATGGAAATATTTTCTGCACATCAAAACCATGTACTTAGGGCTTTTGCATTGCATACTTTGTCTAAATCACTCAGGTTGTTCTCAGAACTTTTATATACATAAATAGATACAAAGACATATTGGACTAAAAAGCTTTAAATAAAAATTAAGTATTCACAACTCTTTGCCTTTGTTAAATTCTCAAAGTGAAGTTTCATTTTGTAATAGAAAAATAGGTTTAGTAGAAAAGGGAACTGAAGATCTGATCTAGGGACAAGACAAATACCTGCTTCAAATGCACGTGAAAAGACAAGCCTCTCGTCATGCAGACACTTAGCCTTGTGAAAAAAGATTTGCAGGGACAAGAAATCTAGAAGTTTCTGTTGAGTGTGTACACATTATACTATCCCAGTAGAGCCGTTCTGTTAACTATTACAGCCAAGGCATGGAGCTCTCTGTTTCCTAAAGTGCATCTTAATTTCCGTTCAATGGACTTGCACTTTCTGATGTGGCCCTGCTGTCCCATCCTTTCAGATGTATGCATTTTACTTATGTAAAAGCTTTGCTTTAATTTCCAAACCTGTCTTACAACAACAGAAAATTACATTAAGGTGTTATCCTCTGGAACACTGAAGCCATGAAGGCATCAGGAGCATGTCTGAAGATAACACCTTTTAGTGAAAAGGCTCTCCAACATGTGTCACTGACCCAACTGAAGAAAGGACATCCCCTGTTACATGTTGTGCTGCTTCTGTTGGTATCAAGGATTTTCTTAGGCTGTAAAACATATATCCTAGCAGAGAACACCCAACTAAGCATCTAACATTAGAAAATTTTTTTTTATGTGATCATATTAGTTAAACAGATTTTTCTGCAAGGGAAAGAACTTTAAAAGATGTATTTTTTATGACTGACATCCAGAAGAATGAGTGTTTCATATGAAACATAATTTTCTTTTGGGACACAATTTATTCCTGATCTTCCTCCTTAGCAGTTCAGTTTCCAAGAAGGCTAAAAATAAATAGTCTTCTTTAAAAACAAAATTGTGACTGAGTTAGTATGCTCCTGTGAAACAGCAATTATTTCTGACAGGTGAAAAGGCCATTAGACATGAATCGATTTTCAGAGGTACAGTGAACTCAGTCGACAGGAGCTGTGTGTGCTCAGCACCTCTCAACATCAGGGTCAGTCTTGCAAGGTGCTGAATGACCTCAACCCACAGAAAGTTTTCTACACATTTCAGGAGCTGGCCTTTAGAAATGAGACAAGAAATCTGTAAGCCCAAATACACACTGTGAAAATGCTGAAATGCAGTCCCTGACCTGTCATGTTGTCCACTTTAAACATCATTGAACTTGACACCATGAGATCCTGAGAAAGCCACTTAACTTCCCTGTACTCTTCTCCACTTTTATTCCTTCTGTGTCTTGTCCTTCCAAACAGTACCAGGACCTGAGTTGTCTTTTTCTGCTCATGAATACACTAAAACTAACTGGGTTTAGTATCAGTTGTAAACACTTATTGCTGTGAAATGGTTATTTCTAAACATGAAATTAATGAAATATAGCTGCTTAGAAAAGGTGTTTTAACTTTGCTAATGCTATGCTGTACCTCAGTGGAAATCCATGACTGAGAATATGTGATAACAAATATGTTGTGCTCTTAGTTAGCCTCCATATTCTTCTAGAGTAAAAATTAGTTCTGAAACTATGATCCATTCAAAGCATTTAAATAAAATTAATATATGAAAAAGTCAATACAAAGTAGGAAAACAGCAATTTCAGGGAGAACTAGCAAGTATAAACACAGATGAGACATCAAGAATTATACATAGGAGAATGTATAGTTGATATGCACTTTCTTGTAATGTTTTAGAATTTTTTTGTTTGTGTGCAGAATCAGGTTAGATCTGCTTTTCAAAGATCAGTGAACACTTGAGTCCAAACATATCTGAATTTTGGGGAAGATGATACTGAGGCATGATTTCAGAACTTTGCAATGTGAATATCTCTCATTTTGTCATGATTGCCTTTTCCTTCATCCTTTCCATACATCTCATATGTCATGGGTGCCACATCCTGTTAATTTCATAATAGCAAAAAAACTCCGCAAAAAATCAACAAAAAATCAACAACAACAACAAGCCATGCAATTAATATAAATATGCTGGACATATTTATAGGTTAAGTTTTCCAGTTAAAAAGGGTTTAGAAAATTGACTCTCTTCTGACTGATGTCAAAAGATTCTCTAATTAGGTCCTTCATTTGTGCTTCATTTCCTGACTGTATAAAGGGAGGATGACAGCATTTGATTAAAAAAAAAACCAACCCAAAACCCAAAAAACCCTGAAAACCAAACAGAAAAAAAACCCCAAAGACCCAAACAAAAACCCCTCAACCCACAAATTATGGTGGGATAGAGTTAATTATTGTAGACACCTTAGACATTCTTAGGCAGCAGGTGGTTTAAACAGTGAGATGTACTGCTTATGTACATGTCTGCATCTACAAGGATTTTTGTGTGCAGTTGTCCAGTGATGTTCGTTGACCTTTTTAGTGTTCTGATAACATAAATGTAGCTGGGAAACAGCAGTGTCTTAGGATTATGATTGCAATACTGTGGCTTTTGCTCAGTATGGTGTATTAGATTTTACTCCTTTTTTACATCAGGTGGGGAATATTCTTGTAAGGTATCTAATAAAACAGTGACCAGAATGATATGGCAAAATGATGACATTTTCCTAGATTTCTGTTTCCTGGATTATAAGGCAAAAATTTGGTACTATGCTTGTGTTTTGGCTCTTGCAACATTCCTCAATAGTCTAGACTAGAAGCATATCTTCTCCCAAGTACTGGTATTTGGAAATTGTCCTAAAATGAAACTCCTTTATCAAATCCTTTTCACCACAACCCCCAGACAGGAAATACCAATGTGAAAAATCTTGATCTGAAAACTTTGAATGGGTTGACTAAATTCATACTTTAACTCTTTGAAAGGAACCCTTGAGAGTTGAAAGGTGTGCAGTCAGTATTTAAGACCTATAGCTCACAAAATGAAACTTGACTCCAGACAGGTTTCATTAATCGGGAGAAGTTATGATGATAAGCATTGCTTAACTTTTCTTTCTTCCTAGCAAGAGAATTTGCTAAGATTACATTGTGCTCTATCTTAACTATCAGAGTTAAAAGACTTCATGTTACTAAAGTTGTCACTTTGTATAGTCATAATGAAACTGTACTAAACAATTTCTGTAAGTTCTTAAAGCTTTCTCACAGCTTTCACTCAGTATAACAGGTCACATAAGGCAGTAAAGGCTTCAGATCAGCACAGCCACCTACACCCAAGTTCCTGTTAGCCCATGCAGAGCTTTTACAATGAAATGAGGCCTCCATTCACTGAGGGGAAGGTCACAGCAATGGTTTGGTTATTGCCTTCTATGATGCTCATGTTTCAGCCACAAACTCTGTTTCTATGGAATTGAATTTTGAAAACAGTAAATCTTATAGTTTAAAGACTTGATACAAAAAAATATATCGCAATGATCACCGTTTTTTAAAAAATTATTTTTGTTTTTATTTATTGACTTGGTTCATTATCCTGCATACTATTTTGAATTAATACTTCTTTAGAACATGACTCTTTCTGAAAAGCAGAGGAGATCCTCTGAGTTTTAGAAGATCTGTTTATTGTGAGCTGTTTTCTTCCCACAGTCCAAGCCTCCCATAGTGTTCTGCATCCATCTTAGACGTTTGCTGTACCAGATTCTGAGAAGTTGATGCTTTTTTCAATCAGTTCCTCAAAGGATTAGATAGGTAGTTAATAGGTGCCAGCAATGGCCACAAACAAAAAGTTCCACCTCAACATAAGGAATAACTTCTTAAAGTTGAGGGTGGCAGAGCAGTGGAAGAGGCTGCCTAGAGAGGTTGTGGAGTGCCCTTCTCTGGAGACATCCAAAACCCACCTGGATGAGTTCCTGTGTAACCTTCTCTAGGTGACCCTGCCTTGATAGGGGGACTGGACAGGGCTATCTCCAGAGGTCCCTTCCAACCTCAATGATTTTGTGAGTCTGTGAAAAAAAAATACATTTAAGAAAAAATGTCTCATATATTCTGTTCTTCATGATATACAAGTTTCCTTTTTCCTGGTTGGATTTTACTGAAATGCTGCTTTTGTGTTTTCCTTAGTATTGACGTATTGGTCAAAAATTTAAACTTGCGATCAATGCCAGAAACTAAGTCTCAAAGAGAAGTATTTCCTCAGACTCATTAAAGGAAATGGCAGGACACACTTCCCAGTGACCAAAGAGCAAAAGCCATTTTAAAGGAAACAGGTTACTTGTTTTATTAGAGCTCTGAAGAAGTTTAGTGAATAAAATCCTCAAAATAAATAAATAAATAAATAGGTTACCATTAGGGCCTTAATTTATTTGGAAATAGGAGGCTCGTCCTATGTAGGCAAAAAAGCTTAACCTTTGCAAATAATCAGAGTAGTAGTGAAGCTAATTATCTCTGGTAGGCATTAGAGTATTTTTCACAAGCTTTCTCCCTTTCATCACCTCCCTAGAAACTGACTCATCAAATATACACAGAGTTGTACAAACAGTAAAATCTGACACCATACATTTGTTTTAGGCAGAAAAAATGTGTAACTGTGCTGGTCTTAATCTTGTTTATTTAAGCTAATGTAATTTTATACCAGGAAGATAAGGGATCTTTACAAAATGAGAAAAACACCTACTGTCTGCTTACTGCACAAAGGTACTACCTGGCTGAACTGGAGTATTGGTTTGACAAACGCTTCTAATTGGAAAAATTCTGCTCTCCAGAATGACTGGGAAAAGAAATGTATTGTAGATGGGGTGGGACAGGCTATGCTCCTTCCTGGTTATTGCCTGTGTAGGACCAATAAGGGGGCCTCAGGAGCTAAAATACAAGTACAAACAACTGTGAGATCCTGACATGAGTGTGAATATGGCAAAGATATTTAAAATATGCTGGTTTCTCCTTTCCAGCCTTAGGTCAAAGATAAGAATCATTGGAAGTTAAGCTTGTTATATTTCATCTTGAGTTTTCTGAAGTTCGGTCCACACTGAAATAGAAAAGGAGGTATTCTATTAGAGCTTTTGTTCCTTATATCTGCCTTCCTGCATTGATCGTGCCTCTTTTATAGAATTCTAGAGACAGGAATACATGGGAAGAGAAGTGTTTCTTTTGAGGTAAATTAGGTAGGGGGAAACAGAAAGGATTCATTTGAAACTGGGTTAAAAATATAAAAGTACAGGAAAAGTTTATTACAGTGTTTGAGGTAAAAACCTATGTATGAAGAAAAGGCACAGGTCTGTACCTCTACTGTAGGGAAATAAGTCATAGACAGATCTACTTGTACCTGGTTGGCTAATTAAGAAAAGATGTCTGGAGAATCTTGTTTTCCAGAAGGAATGTCACACAAGTAATGTGACCACTATAGTTTCCGACTACTCTCATTTGTTGACCTGTAGGGTCCTGGTGCCCACTTACATCTGAGTGTTAGCCTTGGCAGGTGGATGGAACCAGACACACTCTCATCAGTTTGTGGATCCACAGTGAGTGCCCTTAAATGCTTTACCCTTTTCCATCAAGTAACCATCTGATTTCAAACTAATGAGGAGTAGAGAAACAAAGATTTTTTTTTTTTTCTTTTGATTACAGTATTCTGTAGAAGCTGCTTTGGGATTTACTTTACATTTATTCAAGTTCCCTGACACAAGCTTGCATCAGCGACAGAGTATAGATCTAGAGGAAGAAATGGCCACTAGAAAAAGCAGATGTTTTCCTTTTTTCTGAAAGAAAATAGATAAAAGTAGCGTTACTGTCTCTCTGGTTGTTAATACATCCATGATACTCCAGCGTGTGTTCTGGTGCCATAAAAATTTCAATCAGACTGAATTTATGATTAAAATCACTCCGTATTAGCCTTTTGTCTCAACTTTACTAGTGAGAGATATAACCTCTCTTGATTGTGGGTCAAATTCACTTATATCAACAGAAAGAATGCTCAAGATTTCAATATAATTGAAATATAATGTGTGTATAATCAAACTCTTACACTGTTCAGCATGTTTTTATATCTTCTGGAGTATATCAAATTTTATTTTGCTTCTGTACTGTTTCCCTGACTACACTTTTCTGTGTGGTTGTTGCCTTTAGGAGGTTTAATTTAGGTGGTAAATACCAGTTTATTGTGATATATCTGGTATATAGCCCAGATATATCACAATGAAGTACTCACATAGTGTGCTTTATCCTACCCTAAAAGTACAGGAGAAATGTATGTCATAACACATCACAGAAACAATTGTAGGAAATCTAGTAAGATGCAGTTTTACACATTTAGCCTTTACTATAAATGGATAGAATATTGTAGCACAAATTATTGCAAATTAGGATGGCAAGTTCTTCTAATGACAACAGAAGCCAGAGAAGCAATATCCATTTACCAAATAACATGTGCTATTCTATGTTTTCAAGGATGCATTTTACCTGCATATTTCACCTGGAACAGGCAATAAGAGAGCTGGAAGGCAATAAAATATCTACAAATTATAACAGGATTTTCTATTTTTACATAATAATAATTTAATCCTAGATTAAAGTCAATAAATGTACGACACTATTTCAGTGCATTCCATTACATCAGGGTATATGCAATTAATTTCCATGTTGCATCCTACATAGAAGGAGAGATTGATTAATGTGTTTTTATCAGTTCATGCAACAGTAAAAAAAAGTTTCTCTATTTCTCCCTAATATTCTTGGGTGATTTGAAGGAAGAATGTTTCAGAAAAAAAGAGGAAAGTACAACTAATGTAAAAGTTATTCAGATAAGACTGTCATTTTTTCATATAATAATAAAGTAATACTTTTGATCTACTTATCATCAGTGTTATCTGACACTTGGATACTAGAATAGTGTGACCTTAGAGGTTAGCAATGACACTGATTTCTGTACATGGCAGTCCTTCCCATGGCGCTCTGAGCCTGTCTGAAATTTCGTTTGCATAAGTGGACACAGTGGTTGCAATATGACAAAACGAAGCTTGATAATCTTTAAAAGTCTGGAGTCTTACCTGCCATCTGAAAGAAAATGTACCTGCTCTGCCTGCAATGAAGAGCTTGCCTCCAGGACTCCAGACTTGCCCTTTTACAGCTGTAACATGACAGTTACACCAGAAAAAAAAAAAAGGAAAGAAAAAAAAAAAGACCCTTATAATGTCAAAATACATTCCTTATAGCTTGAAAAAAGGGTTTCTTTGAGTAAGTAAACATCTTTATTTTTCTTTCTTGAAATACACTTTTCTATGGTGAACAACTTGGAAAAACCAAGCACATAACCAGAATTTTAACATTTTTATTGTAAATACATATTTTATTTTCCTCACCATTAGATGAGTGTCTAGAATTTACTCTGAGAGTGGATTTTTCAAAACAGGTAAATAAAAATTTAAAAGTACAGTTGGAACAGATTTTTGATAGGTTTTATAGGTGGTTATGATCAGAATATAAATCTCTTGAGATTTTCAAAGAGAAAAATATCTTAAAATCAATAAGTTTTAATTGCCTAACCTCAAATAAAGGCTTTTGACAATCCTGCTAGATACTTATTCACGTCCTTCAGCACTTAAAAGCATTGGCAAATGTGGAATCTCAGGTTACTTAGTTTATTCCTGTCTATTGAAGGTAAAGCACCTGGTAAGACACTAGTGTTATATATTTTAAGTTAATATTTGAAAATTCTCATGCATTTTATTTAAGGAAGAGAATTTTTCATTTAAAGTCATCTTTTTAATTTTTGTTTTTAAAAGCTACTAAGTTTCAAAACCATTCAGAATTGTAATTTTGTTTGAGTGAATAATTTTAATGATGCTTAGAGACTTTGACAACAACTATTCTGAATACTTTTATCTAAAATTCAAATTTCCTATATATGCTTTCACTATTGGCATAGAAAATTTAGATCTATGCTGCTTTTTATGTATCTTGCTAAATACTTTTTTTAGTTCAGTTTTTGAGTTTTGAATGTCTAGATGGATTCTCATTCTAAGAACCCTATCAGTGTCCCCAAAATATTTGATTCTTTGGAATTTGAATTTTGAACACAACTCAACATTTTTCTAGAAGTTTGCCAAGCACAGAATTCATTAATTTATTGTACCTGACATTTCTGGTTACATTTCTAATTTCCTTTTCCATTTCTTTAGAACTTCTTTTTCTTATAACCCTTTTGAAAAATACTTGCATTTCAAACTCTCTTTGTTATACCTTGCTATTGAATTCTGGCTTTATATTTCATATAAAGGTTCTGTTCTTTTTATTTTCACATTAGTTCTTAGTTAATCCTATTATTTCTCATCCCATAATTATACCTTCCTATTATCCTTTTACCATAACTCCTCTGTGTGACAGTTCAGAACATCAAACATACATAGTGCCAGCCCTTGTCTCCTGCGGGAGGGGAATGAGAAGTAAATGGGTTCATGATAGCTCTCCCCAGTGAGAGGTCCTTCATCACATGTGTTGTGGTGAGGCAAGGTTGTGGTGAGAGAGGCAAAGTCTTGTTTTTTGCACCCAGAGTGGTGACTCGTGGCTTTTTGGAGGTTGGCACAACATTGAACTAGTATGAACATTTGACTCTTCTATGGTAAAAACTAGGCAGTGAGTAATTTCAGAGAACAAAATTTCTGCTACAATACTGTGTGGAGAAGATGTTTACTGACTTGCAAGATTAACCACAAATCTGATGCCTATTCCAAAAGATTTTTGAGAGTGTCTGGTTTAAGACATCATCAGAAACAAACCCGTTCATCATCTCTGAAGTTGTGCTCTGTAGCTCTTGTTCTTACTGAGCACTGAGAGACAGGGGCAGTGACAGCTGAGCTTGGGGGGTCTAATGAAGGCATAGTGTGTGTGCCTCATCCAGCCACCTCCTGGCAAACACCAAACCACTGTCTGCTTCTGTAGGGAAACAACTTCTACTTATCTGATGACTTACCTGGTCTATCTACCTCTCATCATCTATATTGGGGTAGATAGACCAGGTAAGTTAACTGGAGCTCATAATGCTGATATATGAAAACATGTTTCCACCTGTTGTGTTAAGAGACCAAAGCTACCTTAAAAATAACGGGAGAATTATGGCTTCCCGTCATGCCCAAATTTCCCTTCTGCTTTCTTCCCAGATTTCTTCCAATAGCTGAATATTGAACAGGATATGTATTCCGATCACTGGACAAAAGAACGCATCTGAATTTGAATGTTAAAAACTACCGTTGTGCCTATGAATTAAAAAATCTGTCACTGGAGAAAACTGAAATAAATTGGTTCTTACTGAAGTAGATAGACTTCTGGAATTTTTAAACAGTAACTGAGAAGAAATCTCTATGAAAATGTAGTATTCATTACTGATCCTAAAACTGGCACATGAGGGTTCCAACTGTAGATTCTCTACCTATTTAACAGATATTAACTGAGCAAGTATACATTTTAGGATCAGAAAAGGAATCAGTTCTCATTTAGACTAGTGTTCTAACCTGAGGTTTTCCATTATATTACTTGTAGAAGTCTGAATTGTCTACCTTAGTGACAGAGTGAGAAGAATATTATGCAATTCCCTGTAATATTTTCTGGCACTTAGAACTTGGTGCACAAATCCCAAGATTAATAATGATTCTGTGCAACAGATGTGATAAGTTTAAATTTTTTGTAAATGTCCTTGATGGAGAATTTGAAGATGATTCTTTAGCAAAAAAAAAAAAAAATAGAAAATGGAAGTGGAACCTTTTTTGTGAGCATTGGTTTTAAAACAAAGCTAAAGATATGTGAGAGGGGTAACTTGCCCTCCTCTTTCCCTTGAGGATCATCAGAATCCTGATCCACTTAGAGAATGAAAATCTCTTCAGCATGGCTGACCCTTTTGCTGCACATGTCAGTCATCCATGGAGCTGAGTGTAACAACTTTGCATGAATTATTAACAATAGATATAACTGATAATAGTTAGTTAAACTATTTTTTTCTCTACATCTAATATGCTATGAGGTTAAAAATGTTGAGTTCAGGCTAGAAGATAACTAGTTGGACTGAATGGACTTTACAGTGAAAAGTAACTTTTGATGTTAAAAGGAGCTTTATGATGTTAATTGATGGCTATATGCCCATCACGACACTCGGAGCCTCACAGCACCTCTCTGCCTTTTCAGATTTGGAGATTTGACACTGACTTACTTTTAACTGAGGAATGAACTTTAATGAAACTGAACGAACACAGTGGTGGTCAGATCAGAACTCTCTTTAGCATGCAACAATCCAGCCCCACACATCATCTTTACTACCCTGAAAGACTGGTGAAAGATGGAGCTCAAAGCCATGGACTCAATGAACTCAACAGACTTTTATAGGGATGGGCCATAGACTAAGGGAATGACGTCTGTGTGTATATATAAAAGGACAGGAGAAGTGATGGCATAGCGGTCAGCGTGGGGCCTGGCCTGATGCATGTATTAAGGGATGGATACTGCCCTAGTTTCAGCTGGAATTGACTTCATTTTCTTCCTAGTCATTGGTGCAGTGCCGTGTTTTGGATTCAGTATGAGAATAATGTTGATTGTTACTGAGCAGCACTTACCCCAAACCCAGGACTTTTGGATGTCTCATGCTCTGCCAGAAAGCAGGTGCACAATCAGCTGTGAGGGATCATGGCCAGGAGAGCTGACCCAAAATGACCAAAAGAATATTCCACACCATAGAATATCATACCCAGTATATAAACTAGGGGGAAGTTGACCAGGATGGGCCAGTTGCTGCTGAGGGGGTGGGATGGGCACTGGTCAGTGGGTGGTGAAGAATTGTATTCTGCATCACTTGTTTCTCTTGGGTTTTATTTCTTTCTCTCTTTTTTTCCTTCTTCATTATTATTAACATTTTTAATTATTAAACTCTTCTTATGTCAGCCCATGAATTTTACCTTTTCTTGGTTCTCCTTCCCATCCCATTGTGGTGATGTGTGGGTAGTAAGAGAGCAGATGTGTGGAACTTCTGTTGATGGCCACAACATCAATATTTCTCACACAGTATTATTTCACATATTTCAAAAGTTACTGGAAATGGGTTGGAGAAATGGTGGGAACAATGCTTGTTCCTACTTATTCTTAGGGGTGACTGCTGTAGTGTTATGAAATAACTGTCAAACCAGCAAACTGCTGGATTATGTAAATACTGAGAAAAATTATAAATCTCTTCATGTAAATCTCTCTTGGCCTTGGACAGAATAATCTGAGGCCAATTCAGCTGAAATTAAATGAGAGCTAGAAGTAGACCCTCTAACACTGCTTCACAATATCATAAAAATAAATGTGATGGTATAAGAAAATTCCCGAAATCAATTCATTTGAGAAGCTTAGGGCAAAAGCTGACTGAAAAACTTGCCATTTTCTTAATGTAGAAGTGCATAAACTATTTCAAATATGGACTTCAAAGAAAGGAAATACAAGACTATGAGATGCAGATCTGCTCAGAACACCTAATACTCTCAGAAAGGATATTGAGGCTATAATGATTGTAAAAAGAATGGATTGGTGAGCAAAAAAAGATATATTTTAGGTATTTGGAGGTAAAGTGAAAAAACCACAAGAATTCAAACCGAGGTAGACCTTGCATAAAGATATAAAACTACCATTCAGCTGTTTTATGAACACACGGATAAAAGAAAAAAAAAAAAAAGAAAAAATTGATTATGATTTAGAAAGCACAGGTTGTGTCAAAAGAAAAAAAAAAGCACTTTTTTTTTTGGATAAGATAGTGATAAAAACAGAGAAAATACAATAGAACTGGGTTGTCTGGACCTCCATGAAGCATTTGGTTTGGCTATACATAGGAAATTCAGTCAAATGCATAGTGCAGAGATTTAAGGCAAGTAGAAATGAATTTTAGGACAATCTAGTTTCTTTAATCACCTTGACAGACAAGGAAAAAGGCATGTGGTTTGGACAAGTAGTTGGGAGTCAATATAGAAAGTAATTTGAGAAGAACTGAATGGGCTTGTAGATTAGAACTACGGGAATAAATCAAATACATAAAATACAAATGAATGATTAATTTAGGCTTTGATTTGACCACTGGTGTTCCACTTACTTCTGAATGGAATCTGAATTCTGAAATCAAACTCCTGAATAATAAAACAAATTATAGTGAGAATATTGCTATTGGAGAATAAGATGGAGAACTACACCTCTCTGACATGGGAGAAGGACCTCAGTGTGAGTGAACAGTGTGGTGCTGCAGTAAAACATGCCAGTGGGATGTTGGGTTGCACCAACAAGTGTATGACCCACAAAGATGAAGAAGCTGCTATCCCACTCTACTCAGCACTTGTCTGGCCACACCCAGAACACTATGTTAAATTTTGCTTTACAAAAACTGCAGTGCAAAAAATATGTGGGCAAGCTGAGAGAATTGTGTTTGTTCAGTGCTGAGAAAGGAAGGCATAGGAGAGACCTTGTCATCACATTCCAACATTTAAAGGGTGGCTACAAGGAAGATGGACACTCCCTTTTTACAGGAAATCACATGGAACAGACAAGGGATAATGGGTACAAGTTACTCCTGTGGATGTTCTGATTGGACACAGAAAGGGAAATTTTTCACAATGAAAACAATCAGCTATTGGAATAATCTTCCCAGGGAAGTGGTGGATTTCCCAATGTAGTATACTTTTAATATTCTGTAGAACAGGCTACTGGACCATCTTCTCTGGACCATGCTTTTGCCAAGAAAGATTGTACTGGATGATCCCTGAGGTCCCTTCCAACTCAGTGTTTTATGATTCTCTGTTTTATGGTATTAATAAAAAATATAAATGATATAAATAATATAAATGGCTTGTACATATATTTTGGAAGATAATCCCAACAGCTCAGTGTTAATGTCATCATATATTGACCCTATAGATAGAAAAAAATCTGCTTTTAATTTTTCTTAGACATTTTTTGAAGGTGAATATAGAAAGGGTATGCTGGTACGTTTTGCCTGCTACTCATGAATTCTGTGATATATGATCTTTGAGTTTGCTGCAATCACTTGGAAAGTGTCTTACTACAGCTGAGAAATGGACTTAGTAAGTTCCTTGAGTCTTTCATTGCCTTCTGTTTCTAAGCAAATTTAAATTGCAAAGATGAGGCTGAATAGCTGAAGAGGGGAAGAATCCCACACTGATTTCCCCACCCCCACCCCCTTCAGTTATGACGTATGAATTAAAATCCATAAGCTTCTGTGCATCTGAAAAGTTTAAGCACTGAGACACAATAAATTGATCCACGTATAATTTTCAAGGAACAGACATGGAATGTTAATAGTACTACAGCTGAGGCAGGAAGTCCTACTTTTGCTACAGCACTTAGTAAAATTTTTTGCAATCACTTGAACTACCAGCATTGATCCAGTCTATGTAGTTTACACATGATAATTTTATCTTGATTTATTATAATTAACATCAATTATTTTCTTCATTGCTTGGAAATATGCAGCTGTACCTTCAATTTAGATGTATGCTATCATACACAGAATACAGGGAAAATGACAGAGAGTAGAAACTTTTTTTCAAAGATCAGACACCCCAGCTGAAATATGTTACATTTATTCACAGTTTGGGTGCCAGACTCTCTGTCGTGCCACCTGAACCTTGACCTAGAATGACCAAACACTAGTCATGCAAGAAAGCCTTTTATCATCCCAGTTTCTTCAGTCCTTTCAACAAATGTTGTCAATTATGTCATTTAAATATGTTGGGCATGGTGAAAAATTGCCTGCTAAGACTAGTCTTTTAGGTGAGAAATAGTCATCTCTGAACCCAGAAGACAGAAAATGAGACTCCCAGTCTCAATCTCCTTTAATTTACAATGTTCTTTATTTCCCCCCCTCCTGCCTCCAGAAGGGCTTTCAGCTTTATCAGGACATGCACACTTCTGGTAGTGAAAGGTCACTGATTAATTCACTCTACAGCACAGTGCTTTGTGAACTTTTCAGATGTAAATTCTATTGTTCGGCTTGTTGGAGAACATGTAACTGGAAAACATAAGCCTGTTCCAAGCTAAACCATGAATGCAAAAGGACAAAAAAGAAGGATTCTTTAAAGAAGCATCACTAATTAGGTGAATGAAATTTATCTGCAAAGGGCCTGGGTCTGCAAAGTTGCTTTGCTTGTAACACTCTGAAGGGCTTCTAATCAGTGGTTCTCAGTGCAGCCTGTTTCTCTAAATATAAAAATTGTAACTTGTGTTCACAATCAGGATTATTTAAGTTTTATGAAAGGAAAACAAAGAAAAAAAAGGAGAAAAAAATCTGCTGATGAAAACTAACAAAAGCAACTGTATTCATTTCATGGGAGTTGGCATTAATTGCTTCACCTAGGAGTTTTTGGGGGGCAGATTGCAATAGTAATGCTTTACATTTAAAAGGTAATATACCGAAAATATAAATGTATTTCATGGCATTTGCTGAACTTTCACTTCTGAGGAGATGCATGATGGGCTTTTGTGGGCAGGTCACATTGCACTAGACCCAAATGTTTTTAAGCTTCCTCAGATCAATGTAGTTTCTCTTTCCTGATGTTCTTGACATATTTCTTGGTGCTGTCTTTCAGTTTAAAGCCAGGACAGGGACATTTTAAATTCTAGTAAATATCTCCATACATAACTGCTAGATGAAATATTAACATATTTCAAAAATAGCACCAAGATTACATTCTCCTTAGCACAAGAAGTAAATAGACATTAGATAAATCAATAAAACACCTCTCTGTACTTCCCTTCCTCTGTTTCCTTGCTTCTCAGTGTCCTACAGGATTTGTATCGGTGTAATTTCGGAATTCCAAAACCCCTTTCCTTATCACAACTTCTCTTTGCCTTTGATTTTCACTTTCTTTTATGAATGCCTTTTGTCTTTATGAGTATTGACATCCTCTTTCTTTGATATGCTTTCAAGAGAAGCACTTTTTTTCTGCAAAGTATCCCTGGATTATAGTCAGGGCTAAGTTTTTTATCATGTTTAAATAACTAAAGGGATAAGACAATTAGAAAACTCTTAATGTTAAAAAAAAAAAAAGACATTTTCATTTCTTTCTTCTCCATTGAAGTCTAATCAGATAATTAAAACCCATGAAGATGGCATATAGGTGCTGTTCTCAAGCACTTTGGGCCAAGTGCTGTATGTGGGACTTTTTATAATATAAAAAGATGATCATAATTGCACAATCACATGGATATGAACTGTGGAGTTTTGGTAATCTGGTATACAGAGTGCCTCTTCTGCTTTTCTGTACCATAGGACACAGGACTAAAACTCATGCAAGAGGAGTTCTTACAGATTTCTTTGAAAACTACCTTCAAGTACACACTCTAGGGAACCTATTCTGCCCCAATCATCAGGCAGAAAATAGCTCCTATAGCAAGGACACACCTGATTCAGCATGGAAAATGAAAGCAGGAACTTGCAAAGGATTAGAGCTGTTTCATGTTATCTGCCCACACAAGATGGAAACAACTTCCAATATGTGAATGCATAATGGAATGTCTCAGGCAGTTTAATGTGGCTCCTAAAAACAGTTAACAACAGAGGGCTATATTTTCTGCAGTTGAAACTCAGTGATTTCATTAGTTTGAATTAGTGTTTCTTGAAACTATACATTTACTATAAGGGTAAAACACTGAAGATTTTTCATGAAATTGAGGTGACATTTATTTCCTCCTTTTGTAGAGAGCATAGTTTCATCTTATCATAGATGAAACTATGAAGTGTAGAAAAGCGGAGTCATTTCTGTGTTGCAGAAGCCTTTACTTCAGACATTTCTATGTTATGTTCCGTTGACTTCAAAATATGTTTTTAAGAACTGCAATTTAATATCCAGCACCTGCAAAATACTGTGAAGTATTAGGAACAGTTGTAATGAAAACTGACTGCAAGCGTCATAACAACAGGTGACATTATTCATAACCTACAGTTATAACAAGGTTGTGATGTAAACTCAGTGATCATAGATGAAATAAGCCAGCTACAAACGTGAAAATATCCTGAACTTTAGAAGTAATACAACCAAATATAATAAATCTTGCCTGCAAATGTAATAAGGCCCTTAACCGAAATGTAATAAAATCTATCAACAGCTGCAATGTATATGGAACATATTATATAGCTTTACTATGAATTATACCCCCTGCTGTTTATGGACTCCACAATGTCATGCTTTGTCTTCTTCCAGAAAATCAAGTGCTATGGGACTAAGTGTTTTCCAATTTATATTAAGTATGACAGTGTGCTAATACAAAAATGTTGAGGGTGAAAATGAAATTTTGAATCCAGATGTGCTCCTTCATCATTCGCTAGCATAAGAGAAAGGATGTGGTCTACCACATGTGGCTCAAACACTTCCTCAACTAGACAAGGTAGGAACTGAAATGGATGTTCTGGGTAACTAATATGTTCCTCTACTCCTAACAATTTAAATATGTACACAAAGAAAGAAAGAATTTTGTTGAGTGATGCAGCAGGGGGAAAGTTCAATCTGCCTGATCTTTATGGGCCTTTCTTTTTTAGCTTCTGAAGTTTTATTTGAGGATAATATATATCATTTCTTAGGAAGTGCCAAGTTGTGACTTCTTTAGTGGACTTTTATTCCAAGAAATGAGAAGGAAGGTCTGATGTGATGTGTCTCACTGGCTACCATCTGTTTATGATAATCCTGTGCACCTCTAGAGCTCCTGAAATGACACGAAAACTTAGTACTGCATCTGAGGAGAAACCTAGACAGTTCTAAGGTGAAGTATGAACAGGAAGATCTCAATGGTTTCTTAGTATGCAGAGGTGACTTGATCTTCAGTAGTGTTAAATCTTTTGCTATGGAGGACTTGTCTCTGACAGTCATGATGATTTTATACTGACCTATGCCCAACAGAAATGTTTCCATTGCAAAAGTAATGCACAAAAATGAAACACTACATGGGTTCAAAAGCTATTTATATTGTGCCATCTCCAACCATGCCACTGTCTCCAGTTTGCTTTCTGTCACATTGCATTATGGATGCAAATGTGGTGTCATATCATAGCAAATTGTTGGGTAGTCTCCTGACACTTCCAGCAACACAAAGCTTGCTACTAATATCTCAATAACTAAGCCTAAAAATGTTGTGTCTTAAAAAAAAGAGAGCACTTTTGGTAGAACTTAATAATAGATTAAAGTATCTTGCATATCCCAGGCAGTAATTAATTCCTGCAATCTATCTTTTAAGATTGTTGTAAAGAATACTGCTGCAACTCTGCTGAGTACAGAGGGACAAAGTTATTTGGTAAAATTAGAACTGTGAATTTCTACAGGGCATTTTTTTTAAACAAAATAGTTATGGGCCTAAATCCCACTAGGCACCTCTGTACATATATTAAGATGTTTACAAAATTCCCATTGGATCTCAGCAGGTAGAATTTGAAATTAGGAAAATAAAATATAGTTTTGTTAAGTTGCTACAGAGAAGAAACAGTAAAAATTACTGTCAAGAAATGTAAACACCACAAAACAATAGAAAAATTAAGAAAACTCCTTTGTTCTGTATTTTTAAATTTAATAAAGTTGTTCTTTCCAACAGAAATATAGAAAACATTTTCAGCTGTTTTAAGTTGACAGTGTCCTTTATAGGCTGCCATTACCATAGATCTTGCTTTCATCTGAAGATCCATCTGGATTTAATAACCATTTTATATTTTATTGTATTTTAATTTCCAATTTGGAGTTGTGGGAGACAAATTACTTATTTACTAAATTAAGTACATGTCTATTTATTTCACAAATCATATTCCAAAATAACTTTAAATCATTTGTAAGAAAGTTGCATACAGTACTGGTCATGTAGACCAATATTTCAATGAAATTTTCTCAATGTTTTCAATACAGTTCTTATTTTTAACATATTTTTAACCCTTAAACATTTAGGTGACATGAGGTAGATGTGAGAAGGTAGGTGTGTTATTTTTTCTGAAACAGACAGAAGTATCCTTGCACTAAGAGTGGTGGAGACATGAGCTCAGTAAAATCATCTGTCAAAATTTCAAACTCAAAGGTCAGGGCTATCACTGCTGTTCTGAGAATCTAATTTTATTGCTCAATATTTTTGTGTCCTGTGCAACCTGTCATAACTGCAGCCATGTTTTACTTTTCTGCTTAATACTTAACTAACTGTGCTAGTTTTAGCCAGGGTAGAGTTAATTTTCTTCACAGTGGCTGGCAGGGGGCTGTGTCTTGGATTTATGGTGACCACAGGGTTGATTATACAGAAATGATTCTGTTATTGCTAAGCAGGGCTTACACAGAGCCAAAGCCTTTTCTGCTTTTTGTACTGTCACGCTGATGAGGAGACTGAGGGTACGTGGAAGGCTGGGAAGAGACACAGTCAGGACCCAAGTCACAGTCAGGTGACCCAAACTGACCCAAGGGATATTCCAGACATCGTACTCAGTATATAAAGTGGGGGGAAAAATGAGGAAGAGAGGGATATTTGGAGTGATGGTGTTGGTCTTCCTAAGTAATGCTATATGTGATGGAGCCCTGTTCTCCTGGGCATGGCGGAACACCTGCAAGCCTGTGGGAAGCAGTGAATTATTGTCTAGTAATTGTTTTGCTTTGCTTGTGTGCACAGCTTTTGCTTTTGCTATTGAACTGTCTTTATCTCAGCCCATGGGTTTCCCATCTTTTACCCTTCCCTTTGTCTCCTTGATCCCACTGGTGGAGTAGTGATCAAGTGGCTGCTTAGAGCTTGGTGGCTGGTTTGGGTTAAACCACAAGACTAAAAAAGAACTTGGTATTCTGAAAGAACAATGATCTAAACTTTTGGGGATTCTTTTTGGGATAAAATCCAGGTATTATTAATTTGTTTTGCAGATCCATTGATTAATGCACAGAGAGTAAATTAAATTTAAATTCATTGAAGCCTTTAGATTAGTGATTAATGGTTTCCCAAAAACACCCATCAGCACATCTAAAAGGCTAAAAATGACATCCAGAAATGTTTGTTTCAGCATGACACATTCCAATAGTAAAATTTATTTGGATTAGTTTGGCAATAACAACCCACTGTATTCTGGAGCAATGGCAGACCCGAAACAGTGTAGAGCATGGGTGGGAAAGGGGGCTGCCTCCAGTGATGGTCTGATACCAAATATTCCCTCTCGGAACAGAACAGGAGCTCCAAAGGCACTGCAGTTCCAGGAATACATTTATTTTCTTCCCGCCCAAAGGAAAAGAAAAAGCACAGCTGCAGCACAGTGCAATGCAGTCCAGAAGTTCAGGGGCATCCTCATGAGACGTTGCTTTTTCCTAGGGCTCTTTGGGGAGATGTAACTAGTCACCACTCCTGACTCCCAGCTGACGTGAAACATACTGGAGCATTAAATGAAATGCACAGCACTGACATTTCAAACCTTCCTTGTGCCAGAAAACAGAACACCTGCACTGGACAATAGGAAATGGATGATTAGAGTCAAGAAAATTTGTCAATATTTAAGCATAATGCTTTGTTCCAGATCCTGCAAATGAAAGCCATAAATGAAAAACTATGGCAGTGAAAATCCCTCCAAAACCTATGTGTATGTAACAACTTAGTTATACTCTTTGGTCACCTGTTTTTTTGATGAATATGTTGAGGTTTTTTTAATGAGGTGGAAATATGAAAGAATTTGAAAACTTATACCATTTAAAGCTCCTCCTAAAGACACAGATACTTAAATACCTCCAAAAGAGAGAGATTATGAAAATTCCCTTATGGTAGAGTTCCTATCTCTACTGTCAATAGTAATTGCTCAAGTATTACCATTCAATATTTAAATTTAAACCAGAAATCTCCAGTCCTCTATAACAACAAAGAATATTCTGAAAATGAAACTTGGTTATTATCCTTGTCAAAGAGTAACACCTAAAATGTAAATTTTACACCACACGATAGTTAAAACGATGATAATGACAAGCTAGTAATGAATTACTCTAGTAAGCATGGAGTTATAACTTAATTGAAATTTGCTGGGAACCAATTTCAGAACAATATGTCATTCTTTTAGGTTCTTTGTTTCTTATACTTAAGGTTACAATGTCTGGACATCTTTAGCATGGTGATATTATGAAATTCTTCACCATAGGAAAAGATTTTTGAAACATTCTTGTTTTGCAGTTGTAAAGAAAAGTGGAAACTGTTTATTGCTTCTAACTGGAAAGCTGTAATTGTTACTACATTAAGCAGAAGCTTGCTGTGATGTAGAGGAATTTTAAATATTTCTAGTTTGTGTGATTTGAGAGTATTTATATTAGTCAAAATCCTTCAGAACCTTATAGGGAATTAATTTTACATTTTGTTCCTTAGGATCATTACAGTGACTTTTTTTTTTCTTTTACCAAGTGTCACAATAGCATAGATCTTGTGATGTGGAAAAGCAGAGAGTTTTCTAAATTTCTTATAATACTATTAGTATATGATCACATTCCCTCTTTCAGGTATATAGGAGACTCACACATGAATACTCAGATCACGATGGCAGGTGGTTTCTTCTTTCCCTTGCCCTGGAAGTGACTCTTAAAGTGCACCAAGATGTTCTTCTCTCACATTAATTAATCCTGTGTATTTATATTTATGTGTATATGTGTTTTTATATGTGTGTATGCATATGTAAATATGCACTGCAGTATACACAACTGCATATATATTCAAGTACATTTACATGTTGTTGCTATGGCAGGGTCCTGCTAATATCTGAGAAATAAAAAAATAAATACCTCCAGAGGGCTCACAAGCTATTTTATTTTTGATGTCAACAACTGTCTAAACCAATGAACACTGAGACTTATGCTTTGCCCATAATTAAATCTCCCACATTTTTAATATTTCTGTGAAGACAACTAGATGTCCAGATACCAAGGTGAGGGTGTATTATCCCTTCTTCTGACACCAGAATCTCATTTCAATATTACTATTATTTTTCTACTTCGTAAAAGTGTTCACTCTCAGCCCTTAGAGCTTACTTCTCCATAGAAAAGCAATTGCTGTCTTGAGCTTAGATGTGCCTGAAGTGTGATACCCTCAGCATTGGTTTGTAGCCTGTGGATCACATGTGCAGGCATGCAAGCTGATGGACAGACACTTAGAATACAGTCCTGTAATCTGTGCAAAGACAGACATGGGTGTAGGTATATGAGTTGCCTAAATTAAACAACCTTTTGAAAAATCTATTTAGATAACATACCACCTCCTCTTTTGTGAACTGCATGTGTATTTTATTGCCCAGGTCAACCACCTCTACCTGAAGAAATAACTCTGATCCCAATGCTCTTCCACGGCAGACAGCTTGCTGATCCTTTAAATGCCTCTCAGGGCCACCTGGGTTGAAGTAGGCTGGCAGCAAACAATACAGTTTGCATGTATCGACCATATGCTAAAATGTAGGAACATGGAAGGCTGTACATGAGAAAACTACACTGTTATAAAGTCCTTAGATGATAGGTTTGAGAAAAAAAAACATAAGGAAAAACAAATCCAAAATCAGATAGACTGACAGAACTAACTGCATATATACAGGACCAACAGCAATCTTAAAACCCTTCTGCAGGGCATAACGTGGGAAAGTCTGAGAGATTCATCTTCAGTTATTGAAATCTAGCCCCAAATCATCTCCAGTCCCTTTATTCCCTACCCACAACCACCAGCATCACTCTCTCAGTAGCCCTTATTCTTCCTTCCTTCTTGGTTTTATTCTTTCCTTGTGATCTCTACCAAAGCTGGCTTTGCTCTTAAGTCTCCCTTTGATTTCTCTGCTTCTCTAATTCCTTTCCTTCCCTCTTTGTTTTCATTCCCTTTGCTTGATGCCAGAGCCTGTATTTTCAATTCTTCCCACCCTTGTGCTCTCAGCTCCTCACTCTCCTCTCAGTGCTCTCCACCTGACTAATCCCCAGTACTGGCTCCTTACCAAAAGTACTACTTCCATTTCTGTTCTCATGCTGTCAAACACATCTGGAATAAACTCACTTGCTCAGCTTAAACATAATTCTCTTATCTGAGCTTGTCTAAAGATTTTTACTTCTCTTCCTGAGCAAACTCTTCAGATGCAAATTGCCTATCATTGCACTCTATTTTATAGTTCACTCTAAAATTTTCTGCCCTCAGCACACCGCCACCTTCTACAACATCCCCCTCACAATCTTTCCCACCTCTGCCCTCTGAAGAGGGTGTAAACCCTCTGCAAGGTTTGAGTGAGCAGCATCCTTCATCACCATTAGTGAATTCTGTTCTTAGTGACGAAATGCAGGGATCAGACTTCAGAAATTCTAAACAACAAAGACAAATGAATATTAACCCAAGGATGACATTTGTCTTCCTTAACACTTTTGATAGGTTTGAATAACCATGAAGAAAAAATAATTTTCTAAATAAATATTCCTATTTGGTTATCTTTAAACATTTTGTTTCCATCTGCTTTTCTTTTATAACAGACATAACAAGAAGGTGCTTAAAACTTGTTTTTATTAAGAGTACGTAATTGAAACCACTTCAAAGCAAGAGTTAGGAAAATATAAACTAGATGATGACTATTGACTATAATTTCATTTGAGTTGAAAGACTTAATTGTTATACATCTTGAATGAACAGTATTCAACTGAAGCAAAAGATTTCATTTTATTTATTTTCCTTTTAAACTCTCATTGGGTTTATCTCAGATTTCTTGGTTTTCATAGATGTTTTTGTTCACAAGGTAATAATTTTCACAAGAACAGAGCTGATTAAGTGTTTTTCTAAATGTCCGTGATATTTATAGGCATAAGGCTTCGGTACTGTGGGTTGTGTCTGCTCAATTGCTACCATTGTTACCAATGAAAATAAAAACACTTATCCGGTGAAGAATAATTTTTGATTGGGAGAAAAATTATTGAATATATTTACAACTGAACAGCAATTTGAAGCAATACATGGAGATTTTGTCTGCATTAGTTTCAATGGAAGATATATTTATTTCCTTTCCTCCAGAAGTGACTGTATCTTTAGTTTAAATTTTCATGATGTTTAGGAAATCTAAATTTTCCGTGTCTACCTTTTGTTCTTATTTTGTACCAGTTAATTTTTAGATGTAATTCTGGTTAAAATGGTGGTCTTTGTTTATATTACTGTAGTGGTATTTATTTAAAAGTGTCACCTATGAACAGAAAATATGTGAAAACTGGATCTTAGGGAGAGAAAGATTTTTTGTCCATGGTTGTGGTTTAACCTCAGCCAGCAACCAAGGCCCACACAGCCTCTCGCTCACTTCCCCACCAACAGGAATGGGGAAAGAACCAGAAGGGTAAAAGCTGGAAAACTCATGGGTGGAGATAAAGATAGTTTAATAGGGAAAGCAAAAGCTGTACACAGAAGCAAGGCAAAACAAGGAATTAATTCACTGCACCCCACAGGCAGGCAGGTGTTTAGCAGGAGAGCAGGGCCCCATCACCCATAATGGTGACTTGGGAAAACAAACACCATCACTTCAAATGTTCCCCCCTTTCTCTTTCTTACCCTACTTCATTTACTGAGCACCATGTCACATGGTCTGGATTACCCCTTTGGTCAGTTTGGGTCACCTGTCCTGGCTGTGTCTCCTCCCAGCTTCTCATGCACTGTCAATCTCCTCACCAGCGTGGCTGTGCAAAAGCAGAAAAGGCCCTGCTTCTGTGTGAGTGCTGCCAAGCAATAACAAAAACATCTCTGTATTATCAACCCTGTGTTCAGCTCAAATTCAAGACGTAGCCCCATGACAGCCACTATGAAGAAAATTAGTCCAGCCAAAATCAGCACATCTACTTTTGGAATTAGACCAATTTTATCTGCTATCCCTGTTGAAACTAAATTATATTAGACATGAAAAAATTACTGATTAGTGGAGGCTATGTATGTGGAAACCTTCTTGACCAGAACACCTTTGCTGCAAACATCATCCAGCAATCAGTTTGTTGTTGTTTTTTTAATCATTTTTTAACATGGATGCACATTTACCAGCCAAGTGTTTCCTCAAAAATACACTTGGCATATGCAAGACGGATGCATAATCTAGTAAAGCAGCAAGTGCAAAAGTTGTGGAAGAGAAAATTGAGTAAAAGATGCAATACATGTTCTTCATTGGTTGACACTGAAGTAATAGTAAAGGGTGTGAGAGTAATTTGCTGGTCTGATCCCTGAGTTTACATTCTTAATCCTTTGTTTTTGTTTCAGATAGATTCTGAGCTCTCTGGAACTTAGTGTATTAAAAATACCCTGGTCTTGAGTCAGTCAATTGTTTAAGATAATGTTGGACTTACACACATCGTAATGACAAAGTCAGTTCAAACTTTATCTCCTTTGCTTATATCACATCTCAGCTGAGTTGGATAGCCCACTGAACTTCCAGTATGACCCACAATATTGGGCATTTGCTTTGTAGGACTGCCAAAAATGCTAAAGCACATTTTTATCACAATGAAATGCCCTCTTAAATCAGCACCTATTGATCTGAAAGAGCAAAATTCCAAGGGTAACCATCAGTATAGATAAGAACAGAAACAGGAGAAGGAAATAAAATTGGATATGGAAGACTAAAATGCATATGACAAGACAATGGTCAGTGACAGGTTTACCAGAGGGCATCTCTTTTTCCCCCTTGTATTAGTGCTGCTGCTTGTGGTATGCCCTCTGTGTCACTTGTCTGGGACGAAACCATACCCTTGGGCAGCCTCTTGTCACTTTGACCATCTGCATCCAGCTCAATAGTCATCGACTGATAAGCAGCACTGCTTTTTAAACCTAACTAAAACACTTCCAAAGCTCCAACTTCTATAAAATACTTTGTCTGTATTACTTATATTAGTATATGTAAAACTCATCATTAGGAACTGGATTTTTAATAACTGCATTAGAAGCCATTTTGCTAATGAATAATTTAGAAAAAAATATGACTGAAGCAATAGTAGTAGTCCAAATCTTTCAGAGCTATAGGCATTTTCACTGCTATCTGTGTATTTTCATGATGACAACACTAAATATTTCTCATAATCTTTTCCAATAGTTTTTAATATTTGTGTCACTAGGATGGTTACTTTTCTTTAAAGGAAGAATTCACACTTTAATCTTAACAGGGAATTTTGCAACTGGCAAATACTGGAAATGGTGTAAGTTGACATTGTAAGATTCAAAAGTTCACCTTAATTCAGACTTCACAAAAAAGTAGTTGTATTTTCCACTTCCTTTGTAAATTTACCTATGGAATGGTCTCATCCTGGCTACTTTTTTCAAGTATCATATGAGAGTTTTGCATTTTAGAAGCCACTGACTCTACCATTGGGAAAACAGATTCCAAGTCTTTCATTCAAGATGAAAAGTTCAATTAAGTCCTCACTTTTAAGTTTCAATACAACACTAACAATGTTTTTATCAACCATATTTTCAGCACAAAAGTTTGGAATGAATTTATTTAGAGGATAGCATATGAAGAAGGATAACAAAAGATCTGAAATCAGGATAATAATGAGCAGTATGTTTTTACATCTAGGGTTCTGAGACAAAATTTGTTTTATAATGCATACTGTTGCAAAGTATTAATGATCTTCTGTTTATCTTCTTTTTTTCAATAGGAAATACAAAATTATTAATTCTTCATATCACCACATCTCATATAAACCTTAAATAAACCTCAAGAAGTACCTTGAACGCAATTCTTCAAGTATGTTGTTGATTTGTGTGATTTAGTTAAAATCTCATAGCTTGCAAAACACTTCATGAAGACAGTTCAATTTTTCTTCTTATACTTACATGTCTACCAATCTGTTCCAATTAAACTCACTTTTGATGGTGAATTTGCATCACCACTTGTGGTTTCTGCTATTTGTGAAAAGTGCTTTGGCCATCCCTGCATACCTGAAAACCTGACTGATCTGCAAGCATTTCAAAGTTTTAGAATTTCCTCTGAGTTTGGGTTATGGCAGCATTTCAGTATTTAGTCTAAATTCCTTGGTTTGCATGGGGAGTTTGACACTTGTGTGTAAATCCAGCAGGACCTATTTGAATATTTTAGGCAAGATTGCAGGGAAAATATGAATATTAATTGCTTCTTGCAGGCATAACCAAATGATATGAGAATAGATGCCCTACTAGGCTGGAGCAGTAATCTGTGTAGTGCAGTGGTGTCTCTTCAGACATGGCAGCAGGCAACTCTGTTTGGGGAGAGCCTGTGAGTCTGGCTGCTCTCTGCGGTGCACTCTGCCCTTCCTGCCCCACAATGCACGGCTGGTGGGTTCAGGATTGTAGAGGACACCTTCTGGTGTTTGCTTTAGTTTCTCTCTGTTGCTGATCTGGTTGGAACTCCTTTCCCAACTTGCAGCGGAAGCAACTTGTGGCTGCACAAGTAAGTACATTCCTTCAGTTATTCTAAATCAATCTGTTAGTTTGACTGAATGCTGTTTCATTTTAATAATATGGCTGTGAGTAATTTGCCTTATTTTCTACTCATTTAATGTCTGATGACACCTGGCCTAGTGGAAGGTGTCCCTGTTCAGGGCAGAGGGGTTGGAACTGGATGATCTGCAAGGTCCCTTTCAGCTCTAGCCATTCTGATTCTTTGATTCTATGACTTGATGCTGATTGTGGGAAAATATAATGTAGTGCTCGCACAGACCAGCAATGTCTTGTCCGCCGATCTAGTGGCTCAATATCTTTCATTCCTTTGCATGAACTTAACTATTTGAGATGAATGGTTCAATACCAAACTTTAGTGGTGAGTTCATATAAGAATGAGTAGTTTGGGTATTCTTAAGTTATGTTGAATGGAGCTAACAAAGGCTGGTACCCCAGTTGGTGCCACAAACATTGTTAGTTCAAATAACATCAATAATCAGTGATGCATTTCAGTGCTTGCCTACAGAGCAAGAAGTCTGTGTCTTCTAGAAGTGCATGCCGGGTGTACTTTTATTTGTCTTGAAAAATATTACTATCCCTAGTTGTATCTCCATCTGTTTGTAAGTAACTGAGTGGGCACAAAAGGAGACACATAAGGCTTGATAAGGGGACATGTGGGAGTAGGTGCCCCTCCTACGATACCTACCTTGCTGCATGGAAGGGATAAGGTCATGAAAAGAGAGGAAGAGCATCTGCACAACAGACTTGCACTCAGGAACAAGGATTTATAGGGACAAATTCTTACCATGGACTGTGACATGATGACAAGGCTGTACCGGGACGTGGGCTACACACCGCAAGCCAGACTGTATAGTTAGCATGCCCATGTGACCTGTAAAGACTTGGCTTTATACCAATTTAAACTAAAATATAATAGAATATGAGCAAAGCTTTATTTCCTTCCTCTTGTGTTTATGCCACAGAAGAAGAAAAGTGTTTTAGCAGCTGGTAATTGACTGGAAATAGTTAAAAGAATGGGATAAAGTTAAAAATCCTTGAAAATGCCTCACTTCACACTATTCAAAAATAATCTGGGATCAAAGTACATAAGAATAAACTAGAATGACAAGAAATGCTTTTTGGTATTGCCTTCGCCACCCGTACTCTCTATTTTATTTTGGGTTCTGGCTCTTAACCCTCTTTACTCAGCCAAGGAGGGGCAGAGGCGAAATAAGAACTTCTTTCTTTTTGCACAGTGGCACATGGGCAGCACACAATAGCAGTTCCTGTGCTGCCTTCAGTGAGGGGAGCTTGGGAACCACTCGCTCATCCACTGATGAACAGGGTTCAGGGGCAAACTGAGTCTGCAGCATTGACAGCCTCACTTCACCTGGGAGAGCAGGACGGGTGAAAGGCATGGTGCCATGTCAGAGAAAAGTGCGTAAAGCCTCTCCCGGCACTCAGAGATGATGTGGGAAGGAAGATCTGGAGCTGCCTGAGGCACCATCTCTCCAGCGCTCCTCCTGGGGCAGTGTCTACTCACCACCTGCTAGCCAGGACTTGCAGACAAACGGCACAATCTACCCTTCCTTTCATCTTTAGGACTCTTAACAGCATTATGCAAATCCCAGCTATGTCCCTGGCAACCCAATCCAAAGGCAATTTTGTATGCCTTTTTTTTTTTTTTTTTTT
>VZTJ01002253.1:2051267-2085442 GCA_013397795.1 Orthonyx spaldingii | reverse complement strand
TTTTTTTTTGTCCTTGTGACAGATTTCATCCCCAAAGAGATGAGTCCAGTAGAGGACAGAAGTGAAGGCTGCTAGAGTACAGTGTGTCTGGTTTTGAATGCAATGAGTTGATGGCTGCAGCCTAAGGCACTGGTGTGATTTTGTTTAAACAAACATAAGCCAATTAAAAATACAAAGAGATTCAAGGAAAAGATGCTCTTAGCTGAAAGTCACATGGGAGAATAATTTAAAGAACAGATCAATAGCAGTGAGAGAGATTTGTTCCCATAAGACCGAAAGCCAGCATGTAACAAATCTCGAGAAAAGCATTTATAGGATTGTATTTTGTGAGTGACTGTGGCATAAAAGAATTGTGCTTTAGCATAATTACAGTTAAATATTTACAGAGTCTTAGCTGTTTCCAGGAAAGTAAATATCCTTGCAAAGATGATTTTCTCCTATTCAATATATCTCTGAAAGTGCTTGCTGTGCATGTGTTTACTGCAAACATAACAATTATATAAATGCAGCTTCAAGGGAAAGGGTAGTGAGGAATGCTATCTTAAAAACAATAAATCACAAAATAAGAACAATATACACTACAAGCTAAAATATTCTCCCCCTCATTTTCCCAGTCATGGCTTTTGACCTGTCACCTCTCTCTCACTCATTTGCGCATAAAAAAATTCTCAAAAGTGGCAACAAGAAAAAATCCATTTTTATAAATGTCCTGAAATTATTAGCTATATGGTGTTTTTTTAAACTTCCAAGTTTAATAATGCAATATTTTTTGATCTTCCAAGTATAGAAACAGTACAGGATATTCCAGTTACTTTTCTTTTTAGACATCTAGTTCAGGAATCTTATTTAGAAGAGTATTTCCCCTACATTTTAACTATTATAGGTGTATAAAGGGAAATGATAGAGACCAAAAATATATATGCACTTATGTGTCTTCCAGAGGGTGATTGAAAACAGCAGTTCAGTTTAGAAGTCTTTTTCCCCTGGAGATATACGTCTCATGATTTACTAAATGCATAGGAACAGTAGGGAATGGGTGTCCTATACTGCATCCTTACATTCGATAATATAAATTTTCCTATAAACTTAGACTTTTGAGAAAACAGCAGCTGAAAAACACTTTTTCTAAAGGACAAAGGTTTTTTCCCAAACATGAGAAATCTTGAGAGATTGCTTCTGAGCTGTAACTTTCATACATTTTGCACAACAGATAGAATAACTTTGAAGAAAATGCAATTCTTCATTGAGATTGGAATGAGAGACTGTTTCTGTGGTACGATAACTTTAAAAATAGGGCATACATCAGTTCTTTGGTGTACGTCTGTGTGTTCCACTGTTTTACTCTATCTTCATTAAGGCAGTGGTAAAAAGCAGTTTACATGAAGAAATGATCCATTGTTTTACACTGCTCAGAGGGTAAAGTGGGAGCAAGATTAGTAATGCAGAGCAGTTGCTATGGAAAAAGCCCAAGATCTTCATTGTGCTATTGTGTTCACCAGAACCATATGGGTTCCAGAAAGTGGGTGTCTACTGGGCATGTGATTAAAATGCTCATAGGTAACTTATCTTAATGACACTGTTTGAGTCCCATCTCACTTATCCCACTACCAGAGGCTCCAAATTAACTTGGTCATGACATGTTAACTGATTTCCAGAGCAGTAGCTACGAAGACCATATTGTAGCAGGGACTGTGTTTTCTTGAGTACAGCTTATTCCGTCAGCAGGCTTGGACTTGAGGATACCACTTGATGACAGGAGATGAATAATATTACAGTGCTACCTGCCAGGAACTGGTACAACTCCCAGGGTATTTGGTGATTATAATGTTCTAATAAGTTGTGGGTATGATACTGTGTATATGTAATTCTAAATATGTGAACATATCTATTCATACAACACATGCATAAATGTATTTCTTAAATGCAATGGGTATTGCAAAATATTGGGAAAATTTTTTTCATATCCTCTGAAGAATTCACTAAAAGGTCTAAACATAAGTTTCTAATGAAAGCTGAGAATGCAGCTTTACCTCAGGTGTTTTCTGCTTGCCTTTCAGATTATTGATGTTTGTGGTCAGGATTTCTCTAATGACTCATGACACAGGTGCAAACGTCATTAGGAAAAGCTTCTAGTTGAGAATGGAAACATGAAAAGTTTTCAATCTCCATTTTTAACCACCTACGGAGCAAAAGTGAGCAGAAAAGTAGAGAAAGGAAGTATCCACATAAAGTATGTTATTCCAATTGCTGAGAAGAAGTAATGGAACTAGGAAGAATAAGAAAAATTAAATAAAAGTAGTTCAGAGCTTTGTAAAATATGCATGTCATTACTAAAATAAGAGAACAAAGTTTATCAGAACGATGAAATTTAAATAAGGCATAAGTTGTTATTCAAGAGAGTTTTCATACAGCATAATTACCGGGAGCATGCATTTTCAAGCGTTTCTTGCTAAACTTAGAGGAAGCTAACTGAAATCTTTATTGTCTTTTGAATAGACCTTAGATAAGGGCACACATTTCTGGCACTTTGACTTACCACTTACAACAGCACAAACTAAATGTCCTTTAGAAAAAGACACATTTCTAAGTTTCAAAATTAATAAGTCAAACACGTTTCAGTGGTATTCCTCAAAAGAAGATCCCCTAAAGATGGAAATTTGGATCAAAAGATAGGATTTTCAGTACATTATTTTTGTTCACTTAATCAGTATAAACAGAGTGAAGAAACCCCACCAAAAAACAGTGAAACTAATGAAATTGTTCAGTTCCATACTATTTGCCTATTGAAATTTGTCAGATTCTAAAAGACTCGTTCATTTCTATACATATCAATGTGTATAGAGAAAGGCTTTTTGTGAAAGAAAGGTGAACTAAACTTGTCCAAAGTTATTGATATTATCTACTATGCATTATAATTTAAACACTCATTAAGAAAAAATGTTTTTATCCAAGTTGTATTTTGTCGAAGACTTCTATAGATGATTAACCATCTACGTATATGCTGCAACAGGGTATTTACATCCATATTTGCATATTCTTATTGATTCAATGACAGAAACAATTATTCTAATCATTGCTTTACAAAATAAAATGGTGTTTAACTGCCACATAAGTGTCTGAAAGTTCTTCTTCTTAGATTTTCTATTGCCTTTAACTTCTGCTTCAGTCAATAATTGTTAATAAAAGGGATAAAGTAAAAAAGTCTTAGTAATTGTGTAATGTGATCTTCAGAGAATGACTGGTCTTTTGCTGTTGTTTAGAGACAAGATTACACATCAGAATGCTTAGGTTTCTTTCATGGGCCACTGAAGTTTATTTCATGGAACCAACACATTTTTTGGGCAACATCTTGACCTTTCTGAGTCTCACTTTTTGAAGCTTGGAAATAGCACCTATCAATATTCTTGCATATGATTTTAATTTACATTTCTAGAACAATTAAAATATATTCAGGGGCAGGGAGGGAGTTGCAACTTGAGATAAGTGGCAAAACCTGCCTATGGTCAAAAATGCCTGAGTGTAAGAAAAAATGCAAACAACAACCTATGAAAATAAATAAATTCCACCCTTGAAATTTCACACATGAAACATAGGAGGTAAAGGTACATTTATTTTTCATTCTTAGTTCGTTTTTCAGTTAGATTCAGGACTCAGTGGGAATGGCTGCAGGGAATGTGTGTGGGTGAGTGCCCCTTCCAAGTATTTCTTCCTGAAGTGCCTACCCAAATCAAATGTGTTGTCCCCCCTACTGCACCTCTCCTATTGTGAGGGTTGAAGAGTCCATGCCCTCCGCAATCCTCTCCCCAGTAACATTTCTATGTCTTGATCTGGATGTTAATATACTGTGAATATTGTTCCTTACGTTTTCCCACATTTCTCTTTCACTGCAGGTTAAAGGTGTGCCCAGGTCTGGCCTTTTGAAGAAAGTTATGACTTCACTATCTATTCATGGGGACGCTTAAATTAAAAATTGATTAGCCTGTTCTTTGTTTCTTCCAAGGAATGACAGCCTAAGGGGAGGCAACCTGAAGAGCAGACACCGGGGAAGCAAAGCAACAAAGTATGCTGTGTGTATCATATAGGCTTTGCTATCTCAGCTATATAGAGACGTAAGTGCTAAAATGAAGTCTGGCATTGTTTTTCTCATGGCTGAGTGAGTGGCAGACCCTGGGGAGAATGCATTAGAGTTCTCATCTTGTAACTTAACTTCTCCTTTTGTTGTTCTGCATAATTGCTGTCACCCAGGTAAAGCTGGATTGTTTCTTCCATGGTAAATTCTCTCCCACACAACCCTTTGACCTTCAGGCAGTAAGAGCAGCAGGACTTCTCATCTCATAATTTGACTGAAGAAAGTACCTACTCGCAGAGGAAGTGATTTGAAATAAACAATGTCTCTGAATTAGAAAACTAAACAACAGGGTTTTTAAAACAAACTGGGACTCCTGGGATTACTTGCCTGGAATTAACGATAGATATAACATTTGAAGAACTAAGGTGCTTAATCATGTGAAGTATTAAGCAGAAATTTGAGTACAGCTGGGAAAATTGCTTAATCATGAGTAGAATTCTGATAAATGTAAAAGCAGCTCATGTTTTATCAACAGACATTAGTACGAATTATGAGCTCATATTGATTCTCCAATTCCTTGACATTAAAAAGTCCAGGATATTTTTGAAATTATGAAAGCAGTGTGATAATTGCCCTTAACAGTGCAAGTATGGAAAAGAATATGTCTGTTTTGTCATTACATGTCTTATAAAAGAGTGTTTTTGTTGATTGTTGTTCTATTAGCTCTTACCTCAGCCAAGAGTTTGAGGAAAATTTCTTGGCAAAAATTCCTATAAGTCACCATCTTTTTTCTCAGCTTTTTTGGGAATAAAAGCAATCTGAGTTTCACTAAGGAGGCATGTTCTTTTTAAAATCTTCACTGAAAATACCAATATATAATAATTCACTGTGGTGCCAATTGGTTAACTTGATTTGATTACTTACTATTAATTTGGTGACTTAATCTATTGGTATATTGATTCAATTTTAGTAGACACCTTAATTTAATTATTGAATTATTATAGTTTTAATTAGCAAAGTAAAAGTGTAGTGTATTAGCTCAGTAGTTGTCACATATTCCTTGTTTTTGCTGAAGTGTCTGTCTGACATCAAAATTATTTTTTTTCTTTCAAAAACCTTAACTGTGGAAACTCCCTTTTTTTTCTTTTTTACTGTGTTGGTAAAAAAATGATGAAAGAACTTGTAATCAGGAAAACTTGCAACTTTTTGGGTCTAGTTGCATGACTAAATTTAAATAACTGTATAATGTCTTTTTTTCAGGAGACACATGGGAAATGTTTCAAGCAGAAGCATATGTAACTGCAGAGAAAGAAATAAAATATAGCTTATTCTTTGGAAAGTTAAAAAATACTGAAGGATTTATGTGCCATAAATCCCATGTTTTGCCAGAGTTCCATCTTTTGTGGTCATAGATTTCTCAGTTTTCCAATGTCTTCCACTACAGCTGTATATTAGGAATGTGCCTTTAAGTCATATAATCTTAAGGACAATAACGATGCTGACACCTGCTAAACTCTCCAAGTGAAGACTTGTAGCATTTTGCTTTTGGTTTGAGCGTTCTTACATGTCATGAATGTTCAGGAAGACCTCAAATATTTTGAGTAGGTAGCTACAAAGCAAGGGATTGGCCATACTGCCTTCTATTCCACACACCCTAAACCTTTTGTGTTAATCCTTATCAGTGGTTTTAAAAATGATGAGAACAGAAGCAGAGTTCTTAGCAAAGCTGAGAAATGTAGTATTTATCAGCATTTTACTTTTATTGAGAAATGTGAATTAAAAGTCAAATTAAGGACATTTTATTTGACCAGAAAATGGGACAACCCTACACTCCTGCTCACTCTTCCGTTCTCTTCCTACCTCAGACCATTTTTCCTTATTTGTGACTGCTGCTTGATGAGTCCTACATATATAAGATGTAGGATGTGGTCCAGGCCCTGACACGGCAAGCAGAAATCACCTTAGGGAGCCAGGACTGTCAGTCCAATGCAGGGAATAAAATACCCCTGACATACTCTACATATTTTTGTTGCAGTGTAGGCAAAATCTGTGAGGGAAATGATTAAATGTGCCCTGAAGTCCAAGTGAATAAGCAAACTGTAATATAACTCTCTATTCCTTTGCAAGCTTGGAAAGCCTTGTTCTTCTATGCCTGAAATTAAGTACTTTAAATTTTTTTTCCTGAGACATAATTTTTTTACTCTGCATTTGCATAAAGTGCAAACTATCCATTTCTAAACAGATTAAATAAATGAAAAAGCCCTGATTGTCAGGAAGACCAAAATGCTCTATGGTGTAAACAGGAACACAAAGAACAATGTATGTTTATTTTAGAAAGTCCAAGAGATTGAGTGACTAAGGCTTCTAATATATTTAATTTTAAAAAAATTCCATAAATGTTGACATTTCTTTTATGTCATAGATCTTTTGCAAAATTTGACCTTTTTATTCTCAGAGTTATGAAACAATCAGAAGAATTTTTTTTCTTTTTCATTTTTCCCTTTCCCTTTCCCTCTCCTTTTCCGTTTTCTTTTCCCTTTTTTCTTTTCCTTTTTTGTTTTAAATTTCACTTAACAAATGGCCCTCACAAAACTCACACAACAAAATCTGACCTCTGTATGGAGTAGACTAGATCAAAGACAATCTGCTTTGAGGGGAGTGCATTTGTTAAAGTTTTGGGTACATCCTTTGAAGGCTGAGTTATTGCAAATGGTATCACGGTGGAAAAGGGACAATTAACTTAGATGATCAGTGGGTGGTGACTATTGCCATTGCTGCAGAGTTTGGATTTACAAACAGCAAGGATCAAACACTTCACACCCTTCACCACAGAAATGAACTGTGTAGAGGGCCCGTGGTCTAAAACAAAGCACAAGCCTACATTTTTCTATCTGTCAAAAGATTTCAGAAGTAATTCATTGTTACAGCTCCCTGGAGTGAGAGTCTGCTTGTCCATCTGATTTTTCCTGACTGAGTGCTTTAGACATCCTCTGAGGAAAAAACTGTTGTAGTCTTGTTTCCAAAGCATAATAGTAAAGACAGGAAGTGTGAAACCATTTGGAATCCTTCTTCCCTGCTGTCATATTTTATCACTACTAGGATGTTATGTTCATGAGCAGCTCTTGATTGCAAGCCTCAGAGCTAATATTATTTCTAGGTGCTGTCTGGTACCCCCCTGAAAGATCTCTGGACTTCAGAAATCAGCTATACAATACTTTTCTTATCAGATATTTAAAATAAAATGAATAAAAAGACTCACCAAGGTGTAAATTTGATGCCAGACTACACTGTAGTGTGGGACCAGTATTATTTTGAGGAAGGTTCTGTGAAATCAATGGCTTTGTTTCACCATCTTAACAGTTATATAGCTGAAACTAGAATTTAATTTTTAAGGTGTGACACTGTGGAGACCAGAAGCATTTGCTGGTTCCTGCCGTACAAATCTGGTTATTGCAAATAGATTGTTGACTAAAATAATGAGTCTAGACCTGTTCTTAATAAAAAGTAGCATGAATAATGTTCTTTAGATAGCCATGAAATATGCACTTCTAGTAAATATGTGAATGAAAAGTGAATGGAAGTAGGATATTTTAAATTCCGTCTGTATACATTTTCAGTGTTTTGATTGTAGCAAGAACTTTTTTGAATGGAGCAAGTGTTAAAATAAGTTTTCATGTTCAGAGATATTCATTCATTCTTCACTACAGAAAAATTTAAAGGTATAAATAAGCTATGCTCATCAACTGAGGACACTTTATGAAATATACAGAAAAGTCAGCTTGCTCAGCTGGCAGATACTTGCAAGTTCTCCTCACTCTCCTTGAAACGACCTTCATATCTGCTCTCAATTTTGTGCAGATTGTATTGGATATTGCCATGAAACACAGCCTATGGGAAATCAGCTAGCCTAGTGCAAAGTGCAGTCAAACAGATTATTGCAAAAAAAAATCACATGTAAGATACCCAGTGCCGTGATTCATAGGAGCTTATAATCACTTTCCTTTATGCTGTTATTACAGCCTTCCTGACTGATTTGCATTTTGATGAATCACCACTGCTGTGCTTCAAGTGATGTATGAACACATATGATTAAAGTGCCTCTTTCAGGAGCAGTGGTCCACCAGAGCTTTATAAACCAATATAACAATTATTAGCTGAATGAAGCCAGATGGCATCAACTTTTTCTGTGTCAAGTTTTCTGGTGGAATAAACTTTTCTTTGTACCTCTGACTTTTGAGCCACACATCATGGAAAAGAGAAAAAAAATGTTAAAAAGGGGCTTTCCTCTTATGTTGGGTTCTTTTTGTTATTTTGTTGGTTGGGTCTTTGTTTGTTTTAAACTTTGTTTCCATCAGAAAATGTGTGACCCTGAAGGTAGATGCAGCTCCCATTCCTATGGTTACCCCAGATAATATACAGATATAAGAATATCATTTTCTTTTATGTTTCTGAATGGGGAAAATGAAAGGTAGTGGGCAAAAAAGATGCGAAATGCACTGGGAACTCTCCAGCTGAAACAAACATTGTAGCTAAAGGTGACATTCTTCTTGTCGATAAATCACCAGCCTAATCCTTAGCTTGCTTTAATCAGTTCTGGAGGATTTTCATGAGGGCACAACAGACATGTTGATTCAAAGCTTGTTAATAAAATTACTTGTTAATTTAACAGCAATTAAATTGTAATGTGAACAATAATTTCTCTTCTGTAAATATAATTTCATTTTGTAATATAAATGGAAGAGGAACAAGTGAGGATAAAGACTGACACACCAATGCATCTTAAGAAAGAGAATGGCTTTTTGGCAGTTCTATCTGTCAGGAGGGTAACAAAGTGTAACATTATGCTTTGCAACCTTGTTAAGCAGAAAGTTGTGAAGGAACCAGCATGGTTCTTTTAAAAAGAACTGTACTTTGCAATCAAAGTGAAGGATGCTAAGCACATGTAACATGATCTGAAAAGAATTGTGAGTAATATATCAATATTTCATTTTCAGGTTTTGTCAGTACTAGGGAGTTTGCATATTCCAATACTGTCAGACTCAGTATGTGAAAAATTAACTGATTAGAGATAAACTCTATTTTTAACACTGATGTAGTTAAGAAGGCATAAATGCAGGACAGAAAGGGGAAAGTGGTTTTTTGATTATCAGAAAATATCTTGGATCTCAAAAAAGAAAAAAAAAAGTAATGCCCTTTTCCATTATACAATGAAAATAAGTTCTTGTACTGTTTCTTCAGTGAAACCAGACTTCAGAGCACAATTCTACCTTTACCACATTTTATTTGGCCAGCTCACTTTCCTGGAATGAGGGAAAGTAAAATTGTAAATTCCTTCTGAATCTTGGTCTGGCTTATGTCATGAAAAGTGCCTTAACTGACTAGTTAGATTTCATTGTTATCAGCTGACTAACCTTTGGAGGTTATATTTCATTTTGTCTATACATTCCATTATAGACCTAAATTTTTTCACAGATAAGCTTTTCTTGACATACATAATTCTACATAATGCACTGGAGATGGTGAGCTGGCATTCACCAATGCAGTACTAGTTTGTCAAAGTCCTGCATATATCTAAAATTTAGGGTCTCCTGCAATTGTCAGTCATAAAGATTTTTCATTGATGATTTTGGGGGATTAGCTAAAAATCAAGATCAGATAAAAATATTTTATGTAGCAGTTGAAAATTTACCTATTGTTACACTAAATCATTTGGACAGAATTTTGCTAAAACATTCAGATTTTTTTCTTAGTATTTGAATGTCTTTCTCTTTTCTTATGAACTCTACAAATTATTTATTTCATTTTTGAATATCCTTTGTGATGCTTACTTATGTTAACATTAACAGTCCACTAACACTAAGAGTGAGGGAAGGCATTTTTGTCAGAGCTAATCTTACACATTTCAGATTTGGCTGATTTTCTCTATTATAAAATAGGTTTCAATTTTTTCTAATGACCTATAACTCCCAAGTGTTTCACACTCACAGCTTGTCTTCTATCTTCCTGATAGACTGCAATACTGGTATATGCCTTGAAGAAATAATATTTGTATCTTTCACTTTATAGATATCAAAGTACTTTACCACAGAATTTTTATCCTTTATTTCTTGTTCTAAACCAATACAATTCAAAGAGGAGAGGGAATTAAAAAATGAGTGGCATGGTGATTTGGCAGAAATATGAGTTTTAAAATCCAGATTGGAGACTTCCTTGGTCTAAGAAAAAACCTTACATCATGTTATCTTTTATGTAAAAATAAGTGAGGTGAACTTTATTTCAAGACTGACGATCAGTGCTCATTAAAGGGCATGGGAAGAAATGAAAAAAACTGAAGAATAGCAATACCATGACTGACTACAGAAAAGGAAAGGAAAGGACTTTTTTCTTCCAGCTGCAAACTCCTTACTGGCTGTGACTTTCAATAACACTTACCCATGACCCTGTCAACTTCTAACTTTTGCTTTTTATTTTAAAAAGAACAGACAAGTAACAGATATTACTCAGTTCTTGATTTAACTTTTTCAATAAGAAGTGAGAGTTAAACTCTGCTGCTGCTGTAAATGCTATTGAAAACCATCAGCTTCAGTAATAAAACAAATCAGGTGGGAGCAGACGAGCATGAAAAAAGGCCTCAAAACCTTATTTTTTTATTAACCTTTTGTTGACATTAATACTCTGCAGTAGGAGATTCACACAGTGCATGAATAGAAACACATTTAAGAATGAAGCACACTTGCTTACACAGGAAAAGGTTAGAACTTAGTTAAGAACTAGAGGTCTCTCCCAGGATTTGTCTTCAAATAAAAGCACAGTCAAGCCTATACAAGTTTCCTTGACAAAACTATGGACCAGATCCAACAAGAGATGCAGGCATCTGTGAGATGCAGGCATCTGTTAGATGCTTAAAACTAAATTTGCCATTCTGAAAGCCTCTGCTTAGCTAACTCCTGATACTGATATTGCCCAAGATCCCCATACTCAATATGTTTTTATCTCATATTGTCCCAAATTCACTCACAAGTACTCCTTTACACGTGTATCTATACGTCTGCTTGACAGTGGAGGAACAATTGACCACTTCTCTCTCAATTTAAATCCTTCATTGAGGGGAGTAGGAATCTGAGTTCCATCTTGATTTCTGAGACACACTCACAACTTTTATTCAATGATTTCTAAAATAAAATGCAGGAAATTTTCTGGAAATAGTTGCCAAAGCTGAAGGCTAAAATTTTCTTGTGATTCTGTAAATAAGAACTTATAAAATAAGGTGTTAATTTTTGCCTACTTATAAACCAATGGCTTCTGGACATTCTTCTGCACAGAATAAACAGTGGTGGCAAGTACTTAAGTTACTGCATGCCTTAGTATTTCAGTCTCTCTTCATCAGGAAGGGAGAGTGAGTAAGGAAGATGCTGGACTCCTCAGGCAGGAAAAGGAACTGAATTTGAGCTTCCTTCCCCTGGCATAGAAAAGTGTTTTTCTGTCTCTTCTCCTCCTTTCCTTTTTTAAATAGTGTATTTTAAAGAAAAAGATTTATCCTTTAATTAAAAGTGTAGTGGGTTGATGCTGATTGAATGGCAGACACCCACCAGAGCCAATCTATCACTACCCTCCACAGCTGGACAGGGGAAAGAAAATATAGCCAAGTTTCATGAGTTGAAATAAGATCTGGGACAGACCACTCACCAGATCCTGTCCCAGGCAAAACAGACTCGATTTGGGGATATTAAATGAATTTATTTTTAACAAAATCAGGGTATTGAAAATTAAAATAAATCTTAAAAAAACACCTTTCTTCCACCTCTCCCTCATTCCCAAGCTCCACCTCCTCCCCACCAGTGGTGCAGACTGTTCTCCATGAACTTCTCCAGTGTGAGTCTATCCCATGGGCAACAATTCTTCACGATCCGCTGCAGCATGGGTCGCTCTTCCACTGGGTGCAGTCCTTCAGGCACAGCCTGCTCCAGCTTGGGTTTCCCACAGGGTCACAAGTTCTGCCAGGAAACCTGCTCCAGCATGGGCTCCTCTCTCCACAGGTCCACAGGTCCCTGCCAGGAGCCTGCTCCAGCACTTTTTTTCCCAAGGGTTCACAGCCCTGTCTCAGGCATCCACCTACTCAGGCATGGGGCTCCTCCAAGGCTGCAGATGGATCTCTGAATCTTTGTGTTCCTCCATGGGCTGCAGGGGCACAGCTGCTTCACCATGAGCTGCACCATGGGCTGCAGGGGAATTCTAGCTCCAGCACCTGGAGCAACCTCCTCCCCCTCCTTCATTATTCATCTGGTAGCTTTTGTCATCTTTATGCTTTACATGACTGTACATGACTGAAAGCACTCCCTAACTCAAGATGCTGAGGAGATCTAAATTTTACCTACCTTTTACAAACATCTAGGTATTTAGCTGTGCTGTACAGGGTATCAGGACAATTGTGTTTAATGATTTATTGCAAGGAATATGATATTAGCTATTGTTCTTTTTAAATATTTCACTGGATATGACCACAAATACACAACAAGGAATGACTTTAACACATTTCTTATGGAGGAAAAAAAAGCATACATTTTGAGAATTAAAGACGGGACTAGAAATAGAGAATGGAAAAGCCCCTCAGTTTAATTGGTGTGTTTTGTTTATAATGAGACGCAGCTGACACATCATAGACTGGATACGTATGTTAGAGTAACTGTGAGCCTTGAGTAGAAAAACTTGGTGAAAGACTATAATTCTTACAGCAACATGCACTAACAGAAGGTACTACTTTTGGTTACTTTTTTGGTTTTTAGACAGTTGACTTAGAATGTCCTCTAAGACTACATTTATCTGAAACTAAGGGATGCTTAGGTTTTTTTCATATTGGCTAGAACATATATATTTAACTTGTCTACAATGTATATATAATAGTAGCTGCTGAATTTATAGATGAAATGCTTTAATTCCTTCAGGGTAAACAAGCTAAAATTACTTTAGAATGACTATTTGGTTACATCATACTTGTGTTCCAAATTATAGATTATATTGCATGTTTCACATTTTTTCCCAAAGAGATTTCAATAACTGGGTGAAGCCAGGTAAACCTACATTACAACAAGGCAAAAAGGAATTAAAGGGAAAAAAATAAATCATCATAGCAAACCCAAAGACAGTTAATTTTATTTTATTAAAGAGTCAGCAGTTTATGTAAATATTCTCCTCACAGCTTAGCTGCTTCTCGTTGCAACAATGACATGTGTTAATACTAAACAGATGAGCCCACATCTTCTGTTTGTAACTTGGGTACTAGCTGCAGAGCAGAGAGAGTTGTAGTGTGGCATGATCTAATTCAGATGATTATTAACTAGAGAAATTTGTTCAAGTGTCTTTGTATGCCTAATTTAATAGACCTAATTTTATATATTAAAATTATTTTGTGCATGAGAAACATGCCAATCTGAAACAAGAGAGTTTGGTCTACATAGATACTACAATACTGATACTGATTTATTTTAATTGCCTGGTAGGAGAATGAACTAATGTGAGAGCTGAATGGTGTCCCAACCAAGCTGCCTGTTGTTGATGAAACCAGCCTGCACTCTGAGTGGGCTGGGTCTGTGCATTTACTTCTTACAAGCCATAGGAAAATGACCCAATTTTTTATTTTGACAAATGTTTAGTTTTAGTATATGCATAGTTCAATTTTTTATCGGCATTCCTCTCACATATACTCTTCTGGAGAAAAGTATCTTTTGTGTTGACCTATAATGTGTCAATAAACAGTCCGAGAAGGTTTATATCACACCTAGACTGGGTGTCAGTTGAACAACATTTAAGCTTGATTTGCTATAACTGTCTTGGAAAACAAAGACACTTCAATTAGGTCACATAATTCTTCGACAGCCCTTTGCTTGCTGGTGAGTGCTTTTCTTTCTTGTTCCTTCTTTAAAGTAAACAAAACCTTTCACCCATCTGATTCAAGTCAGGCAAGTCAAATAGAATAAGCTCAAGGGTTACAGAGCAGCAGGGCTGTACTTATGACCTGACAGGCTGGAGATCAGTATTTATAGCAAGAAAGATTGGGAAAATCCTGTGACAGCTACCTTGAACATATCAGCCTGAGGAATGATAGACATTTCTTAGGAATTATTTTCTTCATATTTTTCTGTATTTTCGTGGAGCTAAGCCAGCTTCTAATTAACATTCTTAGTCATATATCTCCATCCAATAATTTATAAGTTCCTTTTGGATAAATACAATGTGTGTTATTTATCTAACTGTACATCACTGCACATATTGCAGATGACACGAATTTTTAAGATAACTGTATTGAAAAAGAATTAAAAAGCAATTTATTGTTAATGTTCACCAGTCTACAAGCACATATAAAGCAAACACAATGTTTTCATGCATACTGTATAATTTGTTATACATTCATTCTCTTTCAGTATTGCTGTACCTACTACTACTTATTTATTCAACAGCACTTTTCCATTATATTTCAGAAACTTATTCTGAAGTGCCAAAGAAAGCTAATAGTAGGGGTTTTTTTTTTAAATTTGATGACATTTTTACCTTTCCTTTTTATTTTGCTTTATTATCTTCTTGGTGCCATGAAATAGCCCTGGCATGAGCATTTACGAAGAAAACTGGCCAGGGAAGCAGTGCTCTTATTCAGGCCAGGATGCAGATTTAGAGTCACACGTGTTAGCTGGAAGCTTGCAAATATTTCTCACTGTTTCTTGGCTTAACTGGTGGGAAATCTCTAGAGATTAGTGTTTCTTATGAAGTGACTGCCAGTTTGGTCTGAAATCCTGTTAGTATGATCCTTCTCACATGATTACTGTCACGTTCAAAGTAGTGAAGGGAAGCACAGATCCTTTCCAGTCATAGCCATGGAGATACATTAGTTCAACAACTCCTTGCTGACATTTGGAACAGTTGTGTGGGAGGTTCCATTTGCCCAATCTCTAATTTGGGCTAAAAGAAATCAATTGGAAACATACTTGATCTCTAGAAACAGGGAAATTGATATACCATACATTTTTTTTCCTCCTACCTCATTATGTGTGGAAAAAAAGAAAGAAAACATGACTCTTAGTAATTTTAGATGTTGGATGGTAAAGGTAATATTGTATTTGCTACTGTTTGGGCAATTAGACATCACTCTTCTTTCTGAGCAAATGGTGGCTGCCTAAGCGCACAATATGATTGCCATATTGGAGACTGCACAGCTGGGAACAGAATGGGCAGCAAGATTAATGAGATTTAGAACTTGTTTATACTACCTAACTACTCTAACTCACATTCTATAATGAAAGAAAGAGGTGTTGAAAGACCAAAGCTAGTTCTTTCTGCCTAAAGTGTCCTGAGGTTCGTATAGCACCTCAATTGAGAACAAAACCAAACATTACTAAACAGAAACAAAGGCTGTTGACAAAGCCTATATTTTTCTATTCAACATACATTTTATCAAGGTTATATTTCCCCCTTCTCTTACAATTTTTCAATTCCCTTTTACTGCAAGTAAATGAGAGAGATGATTTCTCTTTCACAGCCCATGCCACTATAACAACTGCTTCAGTTTTATAGGTCCATGTCCCTGAAGTGCCTTGAGCTTTATGTTGCTTAACAGTGTTGTTTGGATGGCATGAGACAGCACACTGTCACTAGGATCACACTGACTTTTCCTTAAAGTTGCAAGTAGGCTAAAGAGGGAGGGGTAGAGGGGCTCATAGGAGAGAACCTTGGCCTTTGACATATTTATGTTTCAAGTCCAAACTGAAACACAAAATGAAGCAAACATTCTAATCTCTGTGCACATCCTTCAGAGTGGGTAATTGCATCATCAAAGCATATAAATCTTTGCATGAGAGTTAGACATATGAAAGATTTCCTACTGCATCTAGAACAATTTTTATCTCTTTTTAGCAATATATCTTTAGTTGAGAATTGAAAGAGCACATCAACAGTTTTTCCTCAGTGAATTCATGTTGTGATAAGTTTGAAATAATCACAGTGTCTCTTCCTTAGAGATAGTAATATGGCATCAACTTGGAGCTAAAAGCATTTATCTTTAAATCTACAAAAGGTTCAGAAACAGTACATTTAATGCACTCATTAGCTCTCAGCTCTGCAACATCCATGAGTGGGAGCTTGCCTTCCAAGGACTTAATGTTCTTTCTAAATTCCCTTCTGAGTGAATGTAAGTTGCAGAAATGAAGCACTCAGCGTGGTTCCCTCTGCACCTTGAAATGACCAGTTCCCTAAAGAACCACTGCCATAGCACTAAACTGAAGTTGGCAGTGGTAAAAATTCTTGCACATTCCTGGTACTCACTCTTGGGGTGCCATGGCAGACTGCTTGGGAGAACACTGCTTTAGAATGAGCCACCAATCAGTGTGACTGTTTCTCAGTCTGACTCTCAGTTTATTAGCGAGTTAAGGAAGTATGTGGTGTAATGACAGATGTATTATTCTGTATATTTCTTTTTCATGACAATCAGCTAATACATTTGACAAACAATGCCCTTTGGAAACTATTGAACCAAGAGATGTCAGAAGAGCTATTGTTGAATTTTACTGATGTACATGTATACATACATGCAGAATTAGCGTATTTTCTCTTCTAAAAATACTTGATCCATGAGGCTGTTGCATAGGTATATTCAGAATTGTGTTTATCTAATGGAAAAATAAGTTTTCAGTGTTCCTTGTCTATGACCCAGAAATTCTTTCCTTGTTGGTATGTCAGCAGGAGTATCATCCCAGTTTTAACCACGTCTGACTAGACAGCTGTCATGTATGTGACTGAACATTAAATAGGAGAGAAAACGAGCTTGGCCTTTAAATTCACGTACAGTTTGTTTTGTCAATTAACTGAAGAAGATATGGAAATGTCCATGTAAACAGAAACAAGGTACTACAGGAAGCTTTTTTTTTAAGATTAATAAGTAGAAGCTGGGTTTTTTTTAGGTTAATAAGTAATTTGAAACTTTTAAACTGTATAATTACATATGTTATAATTTATTTGTATTTGTATTCATTGTTGACAAAATGGTGAATGCTTATGTAAAATAACTTCCTAAATTATTAAAGTTGTTATGGATCTTCTCTAACACTTTTATCACTGAAATAAAAAATTAAACATTTATTGCAGTGAAACTTAACTGGAAAGAAATAAAGCAATTCCTTCTAGGAATAAACATCCCATTCATTGAATTCCTGTAGTGATTAGTATTGTTTAAATAGCTGATAAAGCACAGAAACAGACAGGATTAAAATGCACAACACATAACCAGGATTGTATGTTGCATATTTTAGAATACAAAGTTCAAGCATAATGATGACTTACATGGAGTTTCTAATAGCTTAACACTGCAGTTCTCCAAACAACGTTTATCAATAGGTAGGGCTAAGAGAGTTGAATGCTCCAATGAGTCATTTCGATGTATAAGTCACCTGCATCTTTAGTTTTTCAGCAAATGACTTTCTGAGAGAATCCTACCAAGAAATCTTACATGGTTATTAATTATGAGAAAAAGGCTAAACTCTCCCCCAATACCTAAATATGTTTTTAAACTGTTATTCAGTGATGATAATAATGAGACAACGATGATAATAATGAGACAATGATGATAATAATGAGACAATGTTACTTTAGGGAATGAAAGCTTATTTTCCTGTCTTTGCTTCTTAAATGTATGTATCTGATAAAAAGACAATGATATCCCCAGAAACTTTGACTAAGCAAACTATTTCTTTTTCTACTTTCCTCTGTTTCTTTTTTTCCTACTTGGTTACTTCCTCATTGTTTCATGTAGAAGGACATGATAATTCTATGACTGGAAGTGATATCAGAAGGTTGCTTTAGTTCAACTTCTAGCTCAAGGCAAGGTCAATTATGAGATCAAACATGGTTGCTTAGGACTTTATCCATCTGGGTCACGAGAACTCCCAAGGGTGAAGACGATACCAACTCTCTGGGAAACCTTCTTCCCTGCTGAGCTGTCCTTACGTGGAAAATGCTTTCACTGATACCCAATCAGAACTTTCTGTTTCAGCTTGTTATCATGCTCCTCCTAGACACCAGTGTGAAGGTTCTGGCTAGGTCTTTCCAATAAGCTTCTCAAAGGTATTTAAAGGCTGCTATTAGACCCCCATTAAGGTTTCCAAGACAAACGAGTGAAGGGAAATGTAATTTTCACAGTCTGTCAATTTGTTGCTCAGTCCATGGTTAAAATGACACGGCTATATAAAATTCATAGAAAGAAAAAATGTCCTTAGCCATGTTAATAATGACTTAATTCATTGCTTCTATGATGAGAGGCAACATCCTGAACACAGTTCATATCCTTATTTTTTCTAAGATCATTTAAGAGGGACTTCAACAATCATTTAGGAATATTGGAGAGCATAAGAATTAGAGATGAAAAAGAACTGTTTAGGGTAGTCCAGTGGGACACAACTGAGAGTGACGTGATACACTATGCAAAGGAAAAATTTAGGCTGACAATTAGCTCAATTTCTTGAATAATTTAAATCTAGTCCAGATACGTCAGTCAAAAACATCCTGTAGGCCTGCAGGAAATGAACATGACCGAATAAAGGGTTTTCTTCTAATTTTATTACCATCCTGAAATGTATGGAAATATTCAGCTATGGTGAAGGTATCAAAATAGAGATGTTAAAAAAGTAGTTCCCAATAGTAAGATTAGTCAAATATCCTAAATATCTTTTGTACCATGGAGGCTTTCTCAAGTGCTGAAAAATTGATCTGGAGGCTTCTGAAATCTTGTGCAGACTAGTTATTTGTATAGACACTCTAGGCAGTATTGTTTTTTTTATTTATTTGCCTCTGGCAGTAAAGACTTGTCACTTGGTTAAATTAGCATAGTGTTGAATCAAACTTATTCTTTCAATAAACAGAGTGGATAAAATATATTTTAAAAGCTGAAGGGCAAAACAAATAGTATTATTTCAGAAAAAGTTATTTTTTATTTGAAGATACTTGAAATGAAAAAACATTGGTGTTGAAGTGCAATAATATGATGTTACCTACAAGCTTACTGTTTGCAGGCTGTGGGTTTTTTCATTCAATTGCTGAGTGCATTGCCAAATACAGGTGAACATTTTTATTTTATTTATTTTATATATTTTGGTTCACTGGGGCCTGAATCTTATTAAGTTGACATGAATTTTGTTGACCTGAATAGCTTTGAGACCAAGCCCTAGAAAATCTAAACACAGATCTTGATACTGTATGGTTTCTTTACTAATGAAGCACTAGAATGGATAGCCACTAAAATAGTTTTTTCTCTGTGGAGTACCTGAAAAGGGCAATGATTCAGTCATTGGTGTTTTACTGATAATGGAAACTAACCTATATGATTATATATTGCTAGAATTTTGTGTTGATTTTTAAAAGCAAAGGGTGCCAACTCTTATAGTATTCTGGAAATTTTAATGAGCTAGTTCTACGATGTTGAAGGAAAACATACTTATTATAAGCACAAGAGAATCTATTCTTTCATTAATTGAATAAACCCCCTATCTTCTTTCACACAAAAAGTGTGAGAAATGTATTTAATAAACTAATACACATACTAATAGTGCTGATGCAAAAGGTCTTCACTCTTCACAATATGGATTAGCCCCTTTTCGGAACAGCTTTATTTTCTAGACTGATCAATGCACTCTATAGGTATAGGTCCATCTAGGTCCTACTGCATGAGAAACCATCTATACTAAGTGTTAAGTGTAGAGAAACTGAGAAAACTGGTCTCTCATGTCACTGGACAACAACGTTGCCTTGCACATTCTGGCCAACTCGGGGAGTCAAGTGAGAATAAGAATTTTTGTGAGAAGAGAGAAAATATGTTAAAGAATACCAGAGGTTGGAAAAGAAGTGGTGGAAAGATAATAATGGAAATGCTTTTCTATTATCTTTTTACTTCCTCAGAATATTCTGAGACTCTTTGCTGTTATTAAACCTTATCCTTGGTGAGTAACTATTTGTTCATGTTTGTAGAGTCGTGTCCATGTTTTCCATGTTGGCACCCTCCAACATCTTTTTCTAAGGTCATCACTGAAGAAGGCAGAAAGAGAAGTTTGAGAAACAAACATGTTTTATGAAATACAATGTTCTGGAGGGCTAATGCAGAGAAAGGGAAGATATCATTTATGCCAGTCTGTTTGCAGAACAGAATTTTAGGACTCATTAGGGATACCAGGAAGAGATGACATTTTGTTACTCCAACAAAGTTTCTTTCTCTCATCAGATTTCACCAATTATCGACTTCGTTTTATATATTTTGAAATGTCTACTCTCAAAATAAAAATATATTTTTTAAAGAATTGCCTGAACCTCTCTTGTATTCTTAAAATTCTTTCGGTGTTTCTTGGATATGGTTTGAAAAATCAGTCTACAGCATTCCAAACAGCAATTCCAAGCATTACAAACAAAAAGCTTATTTCAAAGGTTCTTTTAATTAAGCTCTTTAGTCAGCCAATATATTTACTGCTGTGTTTGTTATTTCATTTTTTGGATTTGCATTAAAGATGATTTGTAAACAGAACAAATTGAAGTGCATATAATACCAGAGCACGTGTATTCATGAAATCCACAGAACTTAGACATTAAAGCTGTCTTTCATTTCTCATATATAAAAGGATAATAACATAGGTTTAGTATGGCCATATTTCTCCAATGTTTTATCTAGTTCTGGTGTTCAGACTTCAAAAGGCTGTTGCAGATTTGGAAATACTTTAGAAAATACTTAAAGAAAATCTTTGTCTTCTCTAAAGATGTCTAATATTAAAACCTAGAAATTCATAAAACTACCCTTTACCCCAGAATGGTCGATGGGAGATATTGATATAAAAAATATTCTGGGCTAATTTAGTTCAGTTCCCATCTACAAAGCCATGTTATGGTTTAAATTATAGTTGCTCTTTTTTCCCCTCAGAATTGTCTGACTCTGTGGTGGCTAAGTGCTTATTTCACACACAGAGGAAAGTTTGTTTTTATCCACATTGTGGCTTTACAGTGTTATTACACATACTATTCAAATTCTATACTCAAAGTTTAACTAACAGCCATTAATGGTAGGTACTTCTGTTTAAGTCATTACAGCAATGTATGAGTACTTGACAAAGCTATTTGAATTTTACAACCCTGTAAAACCAGAGTTGGATGGTACAATCCCCTTTACAGTAAATGAATGAAGATCCAAAAATATATTAGGATTCAAGTTGTCCAGTGTCATGTTTTAGGATGCTGGTATTTATATATATCATCATATGTTCAAATTACTACTCTTACTGTCTTTGACTGTGTTGGAAAATATTGAGCATTTTTTCATTTGGGCCACACAGTGTCAGAAAATGAGGACAATACAATTAACAAGCTTTCGTGAAACAATTAATCTCATAGAATATTGAAAACTCAGCTGGACATGGGCTGGAGTAACTTGCTCTAGATGACCTTAGTTGAGAGGGAAGGTTAGACTAGATGATCTCCAGAGATCCCTGCCAATCCCAACTATTTTGTGATCCTAAAATTCATCTTAGTCATTAGTCTCTCCTTTCAACTCCTCTGACCCTTACCTCATCTAGTGATACAACATAATCCAGCAAACTCCTACAGTGTGAAGCAAGAAGCCAAGTGAAATTACCATCATTAATTTTCTTACAGTCTTTTTCAGGAAAGCCTGAACTTTCCTTAAAATTTTGCTCTCAAGTCAAACATACGCTAGGAAAAACAGGTAACTTTTGGCAAGGACAGAAGTAAGCATAAGCAGGCTCTTATGAGTAAGAAAGATAATGTTGCCTTAAAGGTACCATAGTTCCAGCACTTTGTGTAACAAGAATGCTTGACAGCATCTACATGAGGACAAAATTTCTATCCATAGAGACCCTTTCATGGAGAAAAAGCACAGTGAGACCCAGGAGACAGAAACTGGAAGCTAAAAAAAGCTGAAGGTGGAGATAAGGCACATATTTTAGTAAGTGTAGCTTTTAAAAGATATGCTTGCATTTCCTTGTATTTTCAAGTCAAGTTTAGATGTTTTAAACACATGTGTTCTAAGTTGACCAGAGACTTCATGAAGTGAAAGTAATAGCCAGGGCTATGTACGTGGTCAAAATAAATTACTGTCATGGTCTTGCCTGGCTGTAAATTCTGTGATTATGAAGATGTTTCTCTAGAGGATTTCCATGTCATGACTTAAACCTGCAATTAATACTACTTAAAGGAAAACTGTTAAGATGGAGCTTGATTTCCTTAAGACTCATGAGAGATAAGAGGTGCTGCACTGACAGCAGCACCACTCTTAAGAAAATGTCTTGGACAACCTCCAAATATCACTCAGAGAAGATGATCCTGATTACTGCTTAGTTTGTTTCAGCTTTCTGAAGTTCCACTCAGTTTATATTACCTAGAAGTTTAGTCCTGTTACAGATTATTCAGGATGATGACTTAAATATCACTATGATAGGATAATAGTTGTCACCAGTGTATTTTTTTTCCCCATCCTGAATATCTGTAATTCCTTTTAAAATAAGAGGATAAGAAAAAGAAAGGGCAGTTTTAGGTGAAAAAGGCTGGGATTTTGTGTTGTATCACCATAGATGATGTTTGCCAGGGTAAGTTTCTACTTAGTGATTTGTTTTTCTTTGATTTTCCTTTTGCTGTGATATTATTGTCCACTAACTAATGATTAAGTAAACTAATTCTGAGTGTGCTCTTACTCTACCTTCACTGTACATTTGAAGAATATTTATTTTGAATAAAATTGTCTGCACTTAGTTTCTCATTAGGAGAGAACAAGGAAGCCAGGAAGGCTAATCAGTCAAAGAAACACTATTCATCTTAACGAGGAACATAATCCAAACTTCATCATCAGAGAGGCAGGGACTGGACTAGGATGTACAGGTAATCTGCTGCAGCCAAGTTGTATCCCAGCCCCAATAAGCATGCTGTACACACTTGAACAAGAGCAAGTCTTTCTGTATTAGCGAAATTTAGTGTTACCCAGAAAGATCCATAGGTTTTCTTAGTGGCAAGGACATCCTGATCAATCACCATGACGGATGGACATGTCATGCATATGCCATTGCCTTAGGATGGAATTCTTTATATCCATTAGTTCTCTCATGTTAGTTACAACTATCTGATAATTTTTGAACATGGATACTAGTATTAAAAGACTTAATAAGTATGTTAGAAATAAGAAAATGAAGGACAAAATTAAAGTCTCACCCACCAGTTCCATACACTTGCTGTTTTTTGTTTTAATTGAAGCAAAATTGAGTTGCATTTTGATATTCAGGGTATTATTATTATTTTTATTAAGACCCAAACTCATTTTCACTACTAGCAGGTTAAGTTATATTTAAATTGGTTTGAAGTTCATGGAGGTGCTTATTAGTCTAGTTTCATGTCATGTCCTGTGTCTGAAGGTCTGAATCCTGTTTCTAGTGAGTTATGACAAACTGTGATCTTTGCAGACACTTTTTAAAGAAAAAAAGTACTAAATACAAGGAAAAGAAAACATACTCCTGTCTGAGTGTTTTTTCTGAAGGTGTCTGACTGCAAATGTTAACTGTTCCTAAATATGAAAGAACAATCTCCAGCTATATATATCACATCAGTTTGTTTTATATATGTATTTATAATTTTACGCATATACTAGGGTCATATAAATTACTAGATCTTAAGTTAAAACCACTTATATTGAGAACCTTTTAGAGACTGTATTTTCAGATTAATTCATGTGCCTCACAAATATTTAACCAATGTTTTTTCATTTCCTCGAGTTTCGCCACATTTGTCATCCTGTGCATCCCTTAGATCTCTCCTCTACATGATTCCTTATTGGCTACACCATCATTTGCTATATTAAAATTTCATTTTCAGTAAACTCCTTGGAGAATATACATATGTATTCTTTTGTTCTAGAAACAGGACATTCTGGAACTGCAGGCTTCAGAATCTGGAATGATATGTGCAGAATAAATGACCAGGAAAAATGTCATTTTATTGCTGAAGAGGAGAACCACTAAAAGTGCAATTTCTTTTGGTCACATATTTCTCAAGTGGATAACTGACTAAATACCCTTAAACTCGCAGAAATTGTAAGCATTCACACTGTTTTTTTATTTTTGACATCCTACCTCATAGGCCAGACCATTTATTATTATTTCATCTGCTGTCTTGCAGGACAGTTCTGCAGAACACCTACATTCACATTTAAGACCAATTCTTAGACACACTCATTTAGTATTAGGCACATTTTCTTCCCACTATATTATGTCTTTTTAGATCTGTGTTGTTTTTCTGAGACAGTTTCCATGAAGGAATCAGATTTGTCTTTCCTTTCATTATAATAATCCTAAAACATAAGTTTTATATATATCTACAGTTTTTCTGATCCTTAATGTACTAGATGGATCACAGTATTTCTTGTTAACTACATAAACAAGTAAGTATAAACACAGCTAGCTGTGCAAGAAATATGATTCTGCTGGGCAGAATAGGAGAGTTGGACCCCATGGATCTAAAAAGACCAAAGCTGGCCAGCATTATCAGCCTGGCCAAGATGGTCTATTTGGTTTCCTGATCATTTCAGTGAAATTTGTGCATTCATCATCATCATCATTTGTGCATCAGCAAGAGAACATTGATTCCAAGAAGCAAGGAGAAACTTTTTTTAAAAAAAAAATCATAATCAAGCTCTAAGCAGTATGTGGATAAATGGCCTTTTTTGACATATTTTTCTCTAAATATTTTTTATTGGTGCGTAATTCAAATTTCAAAGTAGAGTTAAACAGAGATAAGAGCATGTGAAATTTAAAGCTAAGTTGAAAGCGTGAAAATCTAGACTAGCATTCCCAGAATCTAAACATTAGTTACATACTGGTAAAGTAGGACCATTGTTTTAATGTAGCATAAAAGCTGATCACTGAGTGCATCAGAGTCCTTTTAGAAAGCTTCTAATTTTCTACTGCTACTCATCACTGAAATTTCCTCATTATGTGTCCTGTGTTAGACTGAAATTTCTGATTTTGTCCTCCACTGCTAGTTTCTGAGCTATTTTCTTTCACTCCTTGTTTCGCCTCATTATTTTCCATAGTCTTTAATAAATTTCTATATTTGATATTATACAGCTGCAGGGTATTTCTCTCTTCTATGCCTTTGGTTGCATTTAATACAATATTATTCTGCATCATCCATATCTTACTCTATCTTTGTTGCATGGTAGCCTGTTTACCCCTGAGAATACATTAACTAATCTGACAACTATTTCCTTCTGACATTAAGCATACTGATGTATTTTTCTCTTTTCAATCTCAATTTACTTTTAATTATAAACCTTAATTAGATCATGGTTCCTACCGCTTAGGTACTTTTTCATTTGCTACATCCCTAATTGCATTCTGTTTTACTTAAATTGAGTGGGTTTTTTTGTCTTTTGGCTTCTTCAGAAAATATTACCTCATAAAGCTCAGAGTAATCTCAAAAGAGAAGCGAGTAAATCGTGGTTTTGCTGATTAGGTATTTTGTTTTAGCCTCAAAATATGTTATATTAAAATACATGTTTCTCAAGAATAACTTGATCACAGCTCTTCATCCAACACTTTGCCAGCTCTGATGAGGAACAAGGCATTTGGACATTGTTGTTGCCATGTGAATCAGGTGTGGATTGTGTGCTTGTTAAATTAGAAATAGGGCAGATGAGAAAAGGAACTTCAGCATCTCTTTATGTTATTGGCTCCATCTTGGATAGATAATGCTTATTGTTATGAGGTGCTGAAGCATGTCCAAAGAAGGCCAATGAATCTGGCCCAGTCTCCAGAGCACACCTTATAAGGAACAGCTGAGTGAGCTGGGGTTGTTTAGCCTGGAGTAAAGCAGACTCGGAGGAGTTCTTGTCACTCTTGACGACTGCATGAAAGGAGATTGTGGGTTGGCTTCTTCACCCAGGTAACAAGTAACAGGACAATAGCAAATGGCCTCAGGTTGCTTCAAGAGAGGTTTAGATTGGATGTTAGAAAATAATTCTTCACCACAAGGGTCACGAAGCACTGGAACAGGCTGCCCAGGGAAATTATTGAACCATCATCCCTGGAGGTATATAAAAATATATAGGTGTGACACTGAAGGACATAGTTTAGTTGTGGATTTTAGCAGTGCTAGGTTAATGGTTGGACGCGACCTCACAAGTCTTTTCTAATCTACACTATTCTACGGTTCTTTGATTCCCTTTCTTCATCATGGCCAGTGTCCAAAGCTATGCAAGCTGTGTGATTGCACTGGTAAGGGACCGTACTTGGCTTGGAGGAGATGGGCTGTGTTGGCTATAGGTCATGTGCAGGTGTTGAAACCAGAGCAGAGGGCTGCAGAGGACTCTGTGAGGAGACACAGACAGTTCCAGCTGGCTCCAACCAGCTACAATAGACCCATCACAGGGCACAGCTCACCTCATCAGCCAACCCAGTGGTGCCTCTGGGATAACATGTTTAAGAAAAGCCAACACACTGCATGGCAGTGAGGAACATTCCTGTGAGCAGGGGTCAGGAGAAGAATGAGGAGAGGAGCAGAGATTCTTCTGCAGCCCACAAAAAGACTATGATGGAGCAGGAATCCACACTGCAGTACAAGAACCCATGCCAGAGCAGGAGCTCTGAAGGACTGAGCATATTTCCTGAAGGACTGTGTCCCATGGGAGGTACCCCATGACAGAGCAGGGAAAAAGAATGAGGAGGAAGGAACAGTAGAAAGGAAAAAATACAGATTAACCACAGCCCCCCGTTTCCATCTTCCTTGTGCTGGTTGGGGCAGGGGAGGAAGTGGAATCAGGTGTGTGTTTGAGTCTTGGTAAAGGGATGGGTGGGGGAAACACATTTTAGGTTCTCTCTTTGTTTCCCACTACCAAATCTAGTTTAATTGGCAATAAATTAAAATATTTTTTCCCAGGTTGAATCTGTTTTACTTGTGATTGTAATAGATAAGTGAGCTTTTTATCTGTATCTTGTTCCATGAGCTTTTCCATCTTGTGTGCTGCCCCTGTCCTTTTGAGGACTGGGGCTGAGAGAGCAGCTAGGTGGCAGCATGCCAAGGCCAGCCCATTTCTGGATGTCTGTTCTCACCTAGAGACTGAAGATCACTGTATTTGTGTTAAAACATAAACCAAAATATAAGAACCAAACCCATAATTAATATGTTTCTAATCCATATCTGTTATTACCCTCAGTTTAATCCTTTGCATACATATTGAAAGGAGCAACCTTTACATAATACCCTTTATTAGTGAAAATTGTAACTCTACTGGGCTTAGTTTTACTGAAATTATTTTGCATAGTAAAACTTGACTTATACAAACAAATAATAAAACTAATACATCACCATCACATCTGGGAAAACAGAGTTTTGATTCAGAGTTCTTCAGGCAGAAAAATTGAGACAGAGTTTACAGACATACATTGAAAAATGAGTTTCTGAAAATACCTGGTTGAGACTATGGCCTATGGTATTAGAGAAAATCAGCTTTATATGAAGAAATTAAAAATTTTGCAGTAGGGTAAGTAACACGGTCCAGAATTTTCAGGCTTTATGATCTAAATCCTTACCACTGTCTTCCAGTGTAAAATACATTTTCCTTGGGGATGCAGTGGTGGAAAGGAATGAACACACAGTTTTGCTAACCTTGTAGAATATTTTGAACATCTTCTGAAGATTTCAAGTGTTCAAGATATTCAATCTTTTCCAGCATCTCTGTTTTCTTCAGTTCTTTATTGAAAGAATAAATGCTAGAAAGTGCTGTATGCTCTTCTTCACCTGAATATCCCATTCTGTTTTATCTGTGTTCTTTCTCTTTTTTATTGTCTTGAAGACTTCATGGTTATTTTCCAGGTAGGTCGATCCAGGTTCATAGAGACCAAGTCACATTAAATACTGCATGCTAAAACCATGAAGTCCACTTAGAGGTTGCAAAACAGAAAAACAAACCAAACTCAAAAAAGTGCACCTTAGAACCCTCCCTTGTTTAGTTGTCCTTCATAACTACAGAGTACAACACTTAGTTACATTGACTTGATAAAAACTGCCTGCACTTTTTTTCCTCTAGGGAGTAACTTTTATCTTCCTTCTTATGGTATCAAAATGTGATAATTAAATTATATGTGTCCTGCCAAAAGAGCCTAATGACTCCTCATGTTTATTTTGTCTTTTTCCCCCTCATTCTTTCTTTCCTCTAAATTGCAAGTTTTGAGAAGACAGAGTTGGGGAAAATTTCCAATTTTAACCTGTAACAGAAAAAAAGAAACAAAATAATGGTGTCTAGAAAGGAAAACCATAGGATTTTATGGACAATTAGATAAATTTAATGATAAATCTATATTTGCAGTACAACAGTTAGTAGCGTTTCATTGCAATGCACCATGTCAGCATTTGGTGATAGTAAGTTGTGTTTTTAAGCATAGACAACACTATTTTCTACTGTTGCTCTGATTGCACATATTCTACAACCATGCTATTGACAGCATATTAAAATAACAACATTTCTAAAAATTCTGCTCCTTATATAGCAGTTAAAAATCTGTTATAAATTCTGAAATTGCAAAGGATTTATTCTTTTAACCAGCTTGTGGAAATTAATTCAAAAGGTATTTAAGATGGTTAACAGGACTTAACTGAAATCTTTTAAGTACTTAATTTGTGTCACGTGCTTTTCAATTAAAATTTACCCAAATGCTACTCACTAAAATTGCAGAACAAACTGACTTCAGGATGCAATTATCGATATGGAAAGTGTACCATTTAAGCATTAAAGAAATATGGAGAAGACTTGGTTCTCAACAGATGTAAATTTGTTTCACATTGCAGGAGTTAGCATAACTGTTGTTTCGCATTGGGCAATTGTCCAACATAGAAAGGTCGTACAGCCCCTCTACCTGAGATTTAATCAAAACTGAAGCAAAATGTTTGACTTTAAATGAATCATAGCTTCACCAGCCTTGGGATCTTCCACCTACTTATCAATTCACAATTTTTAGTTTTAGGAATGGTGGCTTGGTAACATGAGGAGAGTTCCACCCATTGTGATCTGCCTTTGCAAATTTCCTCTGGGCTGACAGAGCTGTGTTCAGACCTTACTGTCTTTGTCTCTGTAGAGGTGTGTTCAGACCATCTTTCCTAAGTCAAATCTGTCCAAATGTTTGTCCGTGGAAGAAATTTGCCTTTCTTTTTGTCCAGAATGATGGAAGTGAAGAGCTAGCTAGAAATTTCAGTCAGAAATGCCCTGGCCATGAAAAAAATGACTTGTAGAAAGATTCTTCTTAACTTTTAAATTTCTTTGGTCTTGTCACATGTAATACTTTAGGTCCTAGGTCATTTGGTGCTTAGTCACTTGGATTTTTATAATGTTGTTTTGTAGAGGAAGTTAATGTGACAGGTCAAAGAGAAAGATTACATAAGGTAATATTTTAAGTGCTACCAAATTTTTCTTAATGGCTTACATTATAGCTGTCATCATAGGAATAAATGTCAATTTGGAGCTATATATAGGAACAAAATACAAATATCCAAGATTTTCAAAATCGATCATCAAAACTAAATGTGTTGACATTCCAAAAAATCTGTTTTTCTTTTGGATCTGTCTGTGTTTAATGTTTTCAAGCTTTGGTCAGTATTTTTATTTAGCTGGCACATTTATTTCAGTGATTTAAAACTGATTTTTTAGCAAGTATTTTGCAATTTCAGCATAGAGGTTTTTATTTGAAGATTGGTCTATTTGGTTAGTGTACTTTACAATGATGCAGTTGATGGCTTGAAGCATTTGTGATGAAAAAAATTTTATACACTAGAGACTGCAGAAACAACAAAAGGAGATTAGTCCTTTGAACAACAGCATTAACATTATTTTAGAAGGGTGATGAGTACTACCCAGCTAAAACCCATCTTTGTACTACCTTCCCCCCTTTTTCTGCTGTCACCTCAGGCTACACAGTAGATAAAATCTTGTTAGTACATTGAGGAGCCTATTAAAAAGCTATACTGTGTTGAATCATCCATTAAAAAATGTATGTGCATAAACCCATTTGACAGATGAAAATGATGTTATGAAAAAAATAAAAGTAAGAAAACAGACTGATATTTTGTTACTGAAATAAAATTGGCCAGAAGGATACCAAAAATTAAAATATTCATATGTGAAGTACTTCTGTAAAACAGATCAAAAGAATGGATTCTTGATCCCTTTTAATTAGTGTTTTTTATTGCAAGTTATATAGGCTTTTGTTCCAATGATTTTAAATTCATATTTCTCTCTTTGCTCTAGCAGATTTGGTTAAAAAAAGACTATGTAATAGGGACCTTGGATTTCTGCACTATTCAGATGCTTATGACAATTTTGTCTAAGGAAAGGGTAGCTCATTATATGAGCAAGAAATCTGCCTTCACCAGGCCATTTTCAAAGAAAAGGAAATCCTGAATGTCTCCCTGAAACAGGCTTGGAGGAGTGCAACACTGTCTATGAAATGAATGTTCCAAGCCTAAACATCTGGCGGGATTGTGGTTGGATTATGCTCTTGCTTTAGGGAAAGGAACTAATGGTCAATTACAAGAATACACATTAAGATAAAACCCTCTTAGTAACTGGTGTCACTGAAATTAATTGTCTTGCTCGCAAACCATTCTTTAGTGGCTTAGACTTATGAACTCAGATTTTCCTGGTAGCTGAACTGAAATCAGTAGAGCAAAGACTGGTCACAATTACTCTAAAAGGTAAAAAGGAGGCTGTAGTAGTCCCCTGGATCCCATCTGTGAGTGATGACAATGGAAGCACATTTTAAAGTCCTTATATAGCCTGTGGTCCTCCATTTTCAAAATGCTTTTATTTTGCAAAACACATTTTACCTGAGAATGCAAAAAGCACAAAGCCTGCACACAATCTACGTTCAGATCACTTCAGTAGTTCTACTGACTCAGTTGGACTGGACGTGCACAAGTCCAAGTTTACACAGAAATGCAATGGCAATACTTAAATCTACAGTTTATCTCCTAGATTTTACCATCTCGTTCTTTCCTTCAGTTATGCTTTCTTATCTCCCCCCAAATGTGTGCTTATCAAACAAAACTGTTCTGCTCCATATCATGGAAATTCCCTTTTAATTTACTCTGACATAGGCAATGCACCAACAAAGCTGTTAAAGTAAGTAGTCTGTGCTAATGGAAATCTTACTTCAGCATGTAACATCACTGAATGGTGATGCTTACAGAGCCAAAAAACCCCCCATATTTTCTAAAATTTGCAGGTGTTTTAAGTCTGTCTTTAAAATTCTCTCCCTTGAGCCTGTGTATGTTTGAAAGCTGACTGGTATGTATAAGAATTATTCCAGTGCTTTCACGTTTCAATGTTTTAGTGGCTTAAAACTATCAATTGACATGATATGATATATTGTTAGATTCTATTAAGTACATAATATATACTTCCAAATTGCCTCGGTACTGATGTAATGACTCCTCCCACGTAAAAACCTTAAAGGGAATCAAGTGACGGTAATGATATTGAAGTAAACACTAGGATATGAGTTCCTGTAGAGTAAAAATACACACACACACACACACACACACACACACAAAAAAAAGTAAAAAGAAAACCCCAAAAGTTTTGGAACTAAAACTGAAGTGCTATAATACTTATCAGTGGACTATTTTTTGACTACTTTAGTAGAAACTGCAGAACTGACAACAGACAGCAAATGTTCATCCTTCAGTTCTTTCTGTTTTTTCAAGGAAAGATGTCTTTTACAAGCAAACATGGCTTCACTGAATTCCAATTCATATCATCCTACTAACATTTAAGTAAACCCCCAGTGGTGGTAAATATGTCCAGTTTAGCAGAGGCAATGTAAAGGAGAATCTGTTATGGTTTTATAGAATCCATATAATTTAACTATGTATTTGCATATGGAAATCTTGCTATGTAATTAGTGCAGTCATATCACAAAAAATGTGTTTACATGGTGATGATTAAAGTCATCCTATTAAATCATGTTTCTAGAAAACACACTAGTTTTGGACTATTTTGGAGAAGAAGCAATAATAATTTAAATTCCACAAATCTTGGGATGACCCAATATTGCTAGTTACAAATAAAATTATAGTGAAGGGTTGTATTTTGGATAACTATATATTCTGCATAGCAGTGTAATCTGTATAAAACAGAATTTTTCCTCTATCATAAGTCCATATGGTTCCACCATTGTCATCTGAAATATGGATATTTGCACCAGCTGAGAATCTGAAATATTTACTGTTAGAAAAGTAAGGATTGTTAGAAAATAATGTGATTATTTCTGTACTAAGCACTCGCGGTTTATCTCTTCCTGGTTCCTTTCTATCTTGCTCTCAAGTTACTGATTCTCAACACTGCAATGTCTGATAGTTACATTTTGTGCCTTTTGTGTTTCAAACACACATTTTCCTGTGTCCAAATACATTCATAAGCAGCACTAGGAATTTTGTCAGGGGGTAATTTGTTATTTGTGCTGTAAAGTCAGTGCTGAAATAGGATGATTTTTAGCCAAAACTGCTACAGATTTATATATGCATATGTTGTGGTTTAAAACCAGCTGGAAATTAAGCTTAAAGCAGCTGCTCTCCTTCTTCCCACCCACTCTGTTAAGAAAGGGACAAAAAGGCAGAGAATATGGGTTGAGATAACAATTTACTGGTAAAAACAACACTAAGGAAAAAAACCAGTGCTAATAGTAATGGTGTATATAAGAGGTTGATTACATGCAAAAAAAAAAATAAAAAAAAATGGAAAGTTGAATATGAGTCAGCAGTGCCCTGGCAGCCAGAAGGGCCAAGCATGTCCTGGGGGGCACCAGGTACAGCATCACCAGCGGGGCAAGGGAGGGGATTGTCCTGCTCTGCTCTGCACTGGGGCAGCCTCACCTTGAGTGCTGAGGGCAGTTTTGGGTGCCACAATACAGGAAAAAAGCTACTGGAGAGCATCCAAAAGAGGACAAGCAAGATGGTGAAAGGCCTCAAGGGCAAGACTCATGAGGACTGAGGTCACTTGGTTTGTTCAGCCTGGAGAAGAGAAGGCTGGGGGTGCCTTCATCAGGGCTGACAGCTTTCACAAGAGGTCTGTGCAGGGGCAGGTGCTGATCTCCTCTTTCTGGAAACCAGTGACAGCAGACGAGAAAATAGAATGAAGTTGCATCAGGGAAGGTCCAGGTTGGACATTAGCAAAGAGTCTTCATTGAGAGGATGGGAATGAGATCCCCAGAGAAGTGGGCATGGCACCAGTCTGAGTTCAAGGAATGTCAAGATGACAGTGCTAGTCATTTGGTGTAGTTTTAGGTACTCCTGTGAGGAGCAGAGATTTGAACTCGGTGATCCTTACTGATCCCTTCCAACTCGAGATATTCTATGATTTTATATGATAAGTACTGTAAAAAAAATTAGTAGTGAGACACCTTTCCCTTTCTCTTGGTTTAAAACACTGTTGTATTGGATATCTCTGACATTATTGAACTTTCAGGTAGATGAATTGTGTACTAAAAGGTGATGGTAGTTATACATACTATAACCCCACATGTAACTGGAACTCAAGGCAGCAGTTCTGTTATATCTCGTCTAACTCAGTCATTATGAGGTTAAAAGGCAATTCATCAGGTTCTAAAGGACTGGACAGCACTTAAAACAAAATAAAATAAATTAGTGAAAACCAGTTTTTATTCTTTTTTCAAGTTAAATCACATTCTTTAAGAGACAAGTTCAGTGGAATAATCAAATCTGAGCTGCTAGGAACTTCTGTGATCACTCAACCTGCATAGTTTTGTCTCAAAAAGAAAAATACCTGAATGGTTTAGGTGGGTGTATTTCGGTCATGTTGGTAAAAATTTTCTTTCTTTGAAAATGTGGTACTCTGCAGAAAAATGAATCATAATAGGAAAGCCCCAGGATTTTCATTATTCTTTGTGTTTTGTTGTCTTCTGCTTACAAGAATGCTGAAAGAAAAGATTTAAGCTGTTGCTATCATCAGCTGAATTGCAACACTTTTTGTTCAAGTAGGCAGGACTGTTCCTTCTCTTATATATTAGGGTCAAAGTAAGACAAAAAA